>VWPW01014658.1:335235-365306 GCA_013389825.1 Crypturellus undulatus
TTTTTTTTTTTTTTTTTTTTTTTTTTGCCTTCTGTTGACATAGTGTCTGGCAGCATTTGCCGCTTATCAGTTGGCAGCATATGACTACTTCATAAAAGTGTTCACCCATCTCAGGTGGAGGTTTCCACTGCAGTGTTGTGCAATACCCAGTAGCTCTGATACTCAGTTCAGTGTTTGTGACTGCATGTGGCTTAGAAATGTGTTCATTGACTCTGCCCTGCTTTTCAAATCAAACTGTTTTGAGTAGAACAGTGAAGAGAAGTGAATACCAAAAAGACAGTTTGGTTTAAAGTGTTAATCCTCCAGAAAGTGGAAGAAGAGCTGGTTTGGTCTGTCTGCACATACAGATAACCTGTAGAGGCTGGGTCTTTTTACCTACTGGGGGTCTGAGTCGGAGAGGAGGAGAAATTGAGCCACTAACTCTGGAAAGAGGACAAGGCAAGTTTGTTGGCATGATTGGCAGTAGTTTTATTTACAAAGGGTTGTTAATGTTGTCAAGGTTATGGCTCTGAATGAGAGAAGATAGCGTGAAATTCTGACTGTGCAGGATATTACAAAAAAAGAAACAAGTAGGGGTTTGCATCTATGCATGAGGAAGGGTATATGACTAAAGTGGTTGACTAGGAAAGCTACTTTAGCTAGAGGTGCTTTTGTAATGTTACTGGTGGGCCAAGATGACATTTGTCACAGCCAGTAAAAGGATGTTCTTGAAGCTGAATGAGAACCTCTCCTTCTATTTTTCTCTCTCACTTTCCTTTCAGAGGAAGGGGATGTTCTCATTCAAAATAGCTATCCAGGCATGTATCATCCAAATGAAAATGGGCAACTTCTTTAAAAAGGCCTCTTCAGAACATATATCAGGTATTTTTCCTGAGCAGTCACCATCGGGGTTGTTCACCTAATTGATAAATGGGTGGTAAAGCCAGAACACAGAAGCATGGGTCACAGATCACCAGCATTATCACAGGTTTCCACCGAAAGGCTTGTTCCCTCCTCTGTCCACACTCACCAATGCGTCTGTCCCATTTAACCTGGCTTTTTTACACTTTGGAATTGCATGTTATGGTTGAAGGGACACATTAGCCAATTATAAGACTTCCTTGTGTTGTATGCACACAAACACCCACTAAGGTTAATGGCATTCATGTCGCTGGACACTACAGTTCTGTCTTCAAGGATTGTCTCACTTTAAATATGCATATGTTTAATACTGCGGGTTTTTTCTTTGCTTGGCATAGAAATCAATCTTCATTTGAGATTTCAAACAAGTACTTAAACTGCAAATATTGTGCTATAAGGTTATAAATAATGTCAAAAGAGAGGGTCATGCGTGTAGAAGACAATTCACAATTCATTTTTTCATAAAATCTAAGAATAATTTACAGTAGGAAGGGACTTCTGGAGCCCTCTGGTCAAATTCCCTGCTCAAGGCATGGCTAGCCCTGAGTTTTAATCAGGTTGCACAGCGTAATGTCAGTGAAGTTTTCATTATTTCTGCGGATGGACATTCCACAGCCTCTCAAGACAGCTTGCTTCAGTGTTTGACCAATCCTCACTGAAATTGCTTTTCCTGTATCTAATCATAATCTCCTGCCCTGCACCTTTTGTCATTTGCCAATTGTCCTTTCAGTGTACACCTCCAAGAAATGCCTCTCTCTGTCTTCACTGTGACCTAAAAAATCCCCCGTCCTCTTTCCGTGCAATTTTCTTACTGAAATAGAACATTCCACCTATTTCTCCTATGTCATGCTTCAAAAACTTGTTTTCTTAGATGGCTGTGTATGAGTACTGGAGAGAGAGCTTTCATCTTGTACTCAATTCAATTTTTATTATAAATGACTAAAATATGAGCTTATAGAAAATATAGCCTGCAGTGTCCTATGAATTTTAATTTGAATGCAAAGACCTCATCAGCAAACCATCACAGTTTTTGTACTCTTTGAATTACCTGTAGAATAAACTAAGCAAGCTAGCAAAGGGGAAAACTAGGATAGGGAAGTTGTGTTTTGTTTCCTGATATGTCCTTAATTTTGCTTTATCTTTACAGACCAAATGTCATCAGTATTGGCCTGATCCCCCAGATATAATGGAATATGGCAACTTTCGTGTCAGGTGCCAGTCTGAAGATTGTACGATTGCATATGTCGTGAGAGAAATGGTGATTACAAATGTTGAGGTAAATGCCCGTTTGTCTCAAGCTGAATGAGTATGTGTGTGTGTGGGTACAGATGGGTAGATACAGACTTGGTGCATGTACACACATATATAATTTTTATTATTTTTATTTTTTGAATAAAAATGAACAAGATGCAATTTTTTCAGGATTCCTCAAAAACGTATTTGAGTGAACTCTTTAACTAGGAATAAACCCCTCATATATCACTGTGTTTTGTACAGTTCTAAAATACAATAGGTACTTGTTAGGCTAAACAGGCACTAAAATAAACGTTATAAAGAAATTCATTGCTTTCCTGTAAACTGTTTGTAATCACTGACTTCACTGTCAACAGTTGAAAACTGTTAGGTTTTCACCTAGAGTTGTGTTTTGAATTTTTTTGTTGTTGCTGCTGTTTGCTGTGCAACTGTGGTCTTTCAAGGATGGAATATGGGTCACTAGGTTAGTGGCGCATGTGGATAAAATAGGTAGTAGGAATTTGTAATAGTTTAGAGACAAGATGCAGAATCTCACTAGCTCCTTTTAATCATCTTTAGTCGGATGTTTAAAAAGAAGAAACCTTTATCTATCTCAGTGTGAATATAGTCCATATACATAATATACATGCTTTCCTTAGCTGTTAATATTTTATTCTGGTGAAAAGGTTATAAAGCAAAGGCAAAGTGGAATATGCAAAATATTTCCTACATATGAGCTAGTGTTGTAAAATCTGTTTGCATCACATCCAGACTATAAAAACTAGGGTTTTAGGGATTG
The DNA here is from genome assembly GCA_013389825.1 of Crypturellus undulatus. Lineage (NCBI taxonomy): Eukaryota > Metazoa > Chordata > Aves > Tinamiformes > Tinamidae > Crypturellus > Crypturellus undulatus. The sequence continues at coordinate 338,168 of VWPW01014658.1, forward strand.
AGGTTTGGCTTCTGCTCCTGAGCAGTCCTACATTTCTTACACGATTTCTCTCTATATTTCTTCTCCAAAATTCTGTGATTGCAAAATGTCTTCTAAAAAAAAGAAGACATAAGATATCTATGTAAGAAATCACTGTGTGCTAGGTAAATGCTAGTACAGAGTTCCTTTATTAGTCATTGGCCAGTCCTCTTTCTGACTTCTAAGCATATTTTAGCTACTGGAGTTGCTACCAGTAATTAAAAATAAGAGACTAGTTTTGAAATGTAACATTTCTAGACAACATTCTTATACTGAGATGGCAATCTCTTAGTTTTGTGAATTTATAATTGTCATTTGTCAGGGCATCCAATTTTTTCCTTGCTATGATTCAGATTTCCTTTGTAACCATAAGTATGATAGATGGCGGTTCTATTTTTTAATCAAGGGTTTACACTGTCTTCCTTGCTAGTTGGGACCATCAGGTCAAGAAGTAGTACTGATTTCAGTGCTGATTTGGATGCGAACACTACAGAAGCATACATTAAAGCAGTACTGCACAGAATTCTTGACAAAATTGTCATTCCCTCCCATTCAAATTAGCTAATTTATGTTTTGTAAATTTTGGTTTAGAATTATTCTCACAAATGTATTTCTATTGGAATAGCATTTCTGGATTATTATTTATCAAATAATAGTTCAATAATTTTCAGTAAGTCTCCCAGTGGCTGTAATGTGAGTATGTGTTTTTATTTCAGGCATGTGATAAGGAAGAGCTCTAGTGAGAATAAGGCAGTTGGTCTTTTTCACACAAGTTTAATTCTTTCTGAGAAGGAAGGTTCAAGAGCTTAGCGTGCCTAGCTTGGCATGTTTGTAGATGTGAAAATCACAATGAGGATTTCATGCTAACAAACAGTTGAGCACTTTTTTCTAGTGGGAAGGCATATGCTTGTGTAGATTGTGTCTTCATTGACAAAAATAACATCATTTTTTATGTTTGATACAGCCAGTCCTGAGCAGCTCTTGGAGAGGGATGCCGTTTGCTTGTCTGTCTCTTCAGTAAAGACCAATTTATACTCTACAAGACCAATTTATATACTCTGCACAGTAGAGTGGGAATTCTCAGCATCCAGCTGCTTCATAGAGTAAAAAATATGTCATTTAAAATTGAAATCCATATGCATTTGGTGTGAATTTTGATAAAACCTTTGAAGAACCTGTGAAGTTGGTTACAAGAGTGAGAGAATTCTCTGTAGTGTTAGTATCTCCTAGTTGTGTGGTCCTTTGAGCTGCTTTTCTGAAGCTGACCAAAGATATTCTTCCAAGGGGGCTCCTGTGATTAATTTGCAAAACTTTGTGTCCTGCAAATGTTGTAGTAGTATTTGAAGATTACAGGAAAAGTCACCTGAAATCAAACGATGATTTTATTACTCACTGAGCTAATGTCAGCATCACCATATTGGTCTTTATGAAGGCAAGCAACCTCTAATAGCAAGATTGATAAAGTTCTGCAAGTGTATTGGAAAAGCGTACTTTTGGAAGATTTTCTTGCACGTTAAGATGCACATATTTCTAAATCTGCCTGTAGAAAAAAATAGAAAATTGTGAAATGAGGCCCTTCTGCTTTTATTCATGTGTATTTAGAAGGCTTAGGGAGCAACAAACTTTCTTGGGTTTTTTGACCCAATTTATAGTAATGCTGCTCTACCTGTAATTGAAGATGAGTTTAAAAAAAAAAAAAAGTCTAATGATATATGAAATAATTTTCTGTCTTGCCTTTTTTTAAAACCAAGAGTGAAATCTGTTGTATAGTAAATATGAAGGAAAATCATTTAAAAAAATGAAAAAAAAAAAAAGAACCTTCAAATTGTTTCAGAGATCAGAACAATCAGACAAAAGGGAAGAAATTGTGTAGTATCAATTGCAGCATTCATATAGTACACTTTTGTCCAAAAAAAATACTACTTTTGAATCGTTGACGAACTAGAATGGGAAGTCTAAAGAAAGCTTTCATTCCATTTCCTTCAAAGCTATTGCCTTGCAGCGTATCGATACCCAATTTCATCCAATTATGTTTCAAACGTTTTCCTTTTTTTTCTTTTTTTTGCCTGTTTTTCCCTGTTTTTAAACAACTATTTGTGTTGATTTATGTGACTTACCACAGCTTCAGAGGCAATACTTATTACAGGTGTTATTCACAGTACCTGAAGAATTGTCAGGAGTATTGCAGGCTTTTTTCTTTTTTTTTTCTTTCTTTTTTTTTTACCTGCCACGTATTATGTTCGTTGTTTCACAAGTAGCCTGTAATCTTTCCACCTTTTGTTTTATTAACTAAAATAAATCATTCAACTACAAATAAAAGAATTCAAGATGTTTAAAAACCGATCTAATTTAATCCTGTAAAGACAAGTTATACCATTGCAGTAATGAATGAGCCAGCAGAAGAGAGAGCACTGACACCTTATATGTAATCCAGGTGAAGATGATGAATTACAAAAGTTCCTTGGGTCATAATGTGGACTGTTTGGTGTGATGGTGCAGACAATAAGAATGCAAATAGAGAGAGGCTGGGAGAGAGGGTTGTTTTTAATTTACAAGCTATTACTTTTGAGGACATCACAATGATGGTGGTGATGATTTGAAGAAAAAGAAGAGATTCACCAATTCAAACCTATTAAAATTCATTTTACTAACAATATTGCTGTTTGCTAAAGGGACATAAAATTACTAGACTGACTGGATTTCTTTTTAAGTAAGAGCAATATGCAAGGCCTTCTAGGGACTGTGCTGGCTCAATCAGAGGCATCACTGTAAGTGACTACACTACCAGAGCTTTCTACTATAAAGAACTGAATATAGGGTCTTCATAGTTTTGTCTGGAATGAGACTTTCCATGCCATTTGTCTTCCTTCTAAGACATTTTATGCAATGGTTTGTTTTTGCTCATGTTAAAGATTATCTTAAATTGTTTCACTGAAAGTCTTTGCTTTTTACATTGAACAAGACTTGGTATTTTTTTCTTTCCAATGAAATCCACATAAATTTGGCCAGTTCACCTTGGCTGTTTTCAAGCAAAATTCAGGATGTAAGCATAGCCCAAAATGAAGCTGAGTTTGCAGAAACACATTTGAATTTCTACAGGAATGATAGGTACAAGTTAGTATTTTTTCTAGCTGACATCTTTGCAGCAACAGTAAGCATTATGGGAAGGACAGTGACAAATAGTTTGGGACAGGTATGATGTCTTGCACCTCTGCAGCTGCCTGCTAAGGTAATGGGGGTCAGTGCCCTGAAGCAGGTGAATATTGGCCAGATGACTAACTATAAATTGGGGCAAATACCCTAGCACGGAACTGTCACTGGAGGTTGTAAATTGTTGAAACTTTTTTTTTTTTATGATCCACTGTGCTGATTTGTGAAAATGCAAGACACACAAATACAATTGAAACCAGCCCATGTGAAATGCCAAAAATGTTAAATATTTTTGGAGTGTCAAACTGCAATATGCATCATTAGGCAAGCATTATTAGGCAATGAACAATTTTTGGTGTCTTGCGTTGTTGTATTTTTAGACTTACAAAATGGGAATAGTAAAGGTAGATTTTAAAATGATAAAATTTTGTATTTATCAGTCATCAGGATGCTACAGTAATGACTATTATTGAAAAATCTTACTGGGAAATAAATCATTTGTGGTAAGGAGTTGAGCAGATAGTAATGGTTGGGAGAACCATTTTGAATGGATGAAGCTGAGAACCTCTTCATTTTCCTTTACGAGATGTGTACATAGAAACAGGATCTGGTAGAATGAACATTTTTTTAAAATACTTATGACTATCTGCAGTAACTGTTCTAATAAAATGTATACATTTGGGCTAACTATGAGCCCAATAAGTATAATTCTAGTTCCTTTTTTCTCAAAATTATGAGTGCTAAACTTTATTAACCGTGGTAGTCTTTTAATGCAAGTTATTTCCATGTATAATATTGTTTGGTTGACAGATTTTATGAATACAAAAACTAATTTTCATTTAGAATAAAATCTTAAAGAATTTTATTTTTAAAAGAAAGACAAAACTGTTACTGTTGGTAAAAATGTTTAGAGTGTGTCATGATAACGTTTTTGCTTCTTCTGCATGAAACACAGAAGTATTGGAGTTAGAAAGAATTAGTTTTAACATATAATTATGTTTCTAGTATCTACAACAGAGGTTTGGCTTATTAATATAAAAAGAGATATTAAAATATTTAGGCAAATTGAAAAGCTAATGATGTGGTGATCAAGTATTAAGAATATGAATATGAATCACCTTAGAAGAGCTCAGCCAAAAGAATCGAAAGTATATTAACACAGAAATAACTAGGAAACTATACTAAAGCTTGAGACTTAGAATATTTAACAAAATACATTTGCCTGTGGGAATGAATAGCGCATATACCAGAAAATTGGGGATGATCACACCAAAAGAAGTAGTTCAGAAGATTCTAATGCATGCTCTTAAAGTATGTTCTTATTCTAAGGAGCTCTTATGTAACATGCTCATTCCCTGTGTTTGAGCTATTTGAAAAAAATGCAACTTCAACTGCATTCAAACCTGGATTTGTGTTAGGTAAGATTAATGGTTGACTCTTTCCTCTTTTCTTTTTTTGAGCTTCTAAATTGGCATTTGCTGCTTACTGTCAGTTCTTCTTAGATCTCTGTGTGGCACTGGCGCTTTCCCGTAATACATGGCTCAAAGTTCTTAATGTGCAGAGCAGGTGACTCGATGCTGCCTCGGGGTTCATTAGAGTGTGAGTCAAGCCTCTGTCTCACCTGTGTGCTGTAATTCACATGTCCTTCAGAGCTTCTAATTTAAGAAATCAGTTCAAATTATAGCACATAATCGTTGCATTATCTCATTCCTCTTTTGGAGAGCTTCTGAGGGAGCACTCACAGATGTGCACTAGAGGGCTTTTTTATGACACTTTCTTGTTGTGGTTTTTATATATTTCAATCTGTGTGGGGTTTCAATAAAGTTGGAAAAAGTGGTAATCACTGTAGAATGGGAAAAACAAGTAGAAAAAGGCCTTACTTGTTCTGCAGAAGTCCCATGAATCGTAGGCTCTTACAGTGATCTAGAAGCGAAGTCCAAAATGTTTACAACTTATGTTACAGTGAGCTAATTTGGTAGTGTTAGATTACACTGTCCAGTTGGGATTTACACTAGACCTTTTAATTGTAAATACTCAGGATCTGCCTTTAGGAAGCAGAGTATGAGTTGTACTTTACGTATTTATGTCCCTACAGACAGATGAAAATTTCTACAATTATTTTTGCTGGAACAAACTCATTTCCTTGGACTCTCAGTGCTTAGGCAGTAGAGATTCTGTGTCTTCTGTACCTTAGTCTGGTCATTAGGAGTGAGTCTGTTTTGCTAAATGGAAGAGGAAAGACAGAAATCGGAAACACCTAAATCAAGACAAATATTTTGGTTGTTTTCATTTTATTCTCTCTGTGTTGATTTGATTACATCTGTAATCTAGCAGTTGAAATAATCTGATCTTTACAAACTAGGCTCAATATTAAAGTTAAAGCAGAGCTAATCAAAAGAATCACTATCAAGTTGCTTTTTTAGGTGTAATTACATGAAAAGTTCTCTATGAAATAGCATCTTTCACTTAAATTGTGTTGATAAAGGCAAATGTCCTTCCATAAGTGCTACAGAAATCATATTTATGTATATTCTGTTTTGTCAGAAACTGTGCTTAGCAAATGTTGCAAGCAGCTTTTTATTTTAACTGTATCTGGAAGTGCACATATAGTATAGAGTTTATAACTCTATTTCCTTTATTTAATTGGCTAGCAGCATGAGATAAATGACATTCAATCAGGCTTGTTTTATGGGAAGACTTAATGTGTTGCAGGTAATTATCAGGTGTCTTGCTGCTTTCAGCATTGACTGGGATGCCAGCATAGCGTTTCTAAGTGTATACATATGTGTATGCATATTTTCAATTTTTTCAAAGAAATGTTTAAAAAAAAAAAAAAAAAAGAGAGACCGTGCTGTTGAGATTGTTGAGGTGACACTTCCTTCAAGGAAAAGAATAAGTAGCCCAGAGGCCCTGTTATTTTGTCTGTTTTGAATATTTAAATATTTATTCTGTATTTTACAACAGCTGCTACTTCCAGCACGTTCTAAAATTGTGTATTACAGCTGAACGTAGGTCCTGTACCGTTTTACCTTAGGTGAATCATTGATGCCAACACTCTCTGAATTAAAAACGGAAAATCTGCTCATAAGTAAGGAGCTAGATTTAACTCGCTAATAAAATAAAAAATGCCATTAGTGTGTTTTCTGATACTTACGTGATTATATTTTGCCCTAAATTTACATTTTCTTTCTCATTTAAATCTCTCTATATACCGTGTTAGCAAAACTGGCTTACTGTGAAAGTGATCTATTTGTAGTGAGCATCGGTTGAGCCATAACACTGAATGCTTTTTGACAACCTTACTGTATTTTAGACAGAACAACAACACACAGTCACCCACCTCCAGTATGTTGCCTGGCCTGATCATGGTGTTCCTGATGACTCCATGGACTTCTTAGAGTTTGTGACCTGCATGAGACCAAAGAGAATAAAGAATGAGCCAGTCCTTGTTCATTGCAGGTACTTGTGGTTTAAAATTTTGATATAGATTTTGTTTAGCTTTAGAATAAGTTTTTGCTTTGGAAAGTGTCTCTGCAAGGCAGCAGGATTCCCTGAACTAGATGAAAATTTTAAGGCTGGAGATACAAGCTCTTGTTTTTTATCTAAAGGACAAGTTTATTTTTGCTTCCCTTCTCCTGCAACTTTTTAGTGAAATTGCTTCGTTACATAATTATCACGGAAATCATCACATGTAGTAAAGAAGTTTCTCTGCATTTTCCTACTCTAATATCTCAGTAATCTTATTGGGTGTGATATTGCAAAGTTGCTCTGCTGTTCAGGTAGCCTTCAAAAAGCAGTCAATTAGCTCTTACTTTTTGTTAATGAAAAACGTAAAAGCAATATATTTAAACTTGTAGGCAGTTGTAACATCAAACATAATTTACTTTAAGTGGTATATTTAATTTTATTTACGTAAAATTCTTGTCCTTGTAATCACTGTGCGGAAATATTACTGAAGTTGCTTTAAAACAGCTTGCGCTTTTTTCTGATCTTTTAAAGTTCTTCCTCTTGTTTCTAAGGCTGCTTAGCTTCATAATATTAAGACCGTGATATGAATCTGGTACCTTACAAAAAAACTCCTTTATAAGACTATTCTTCCTGTTCCATTTCACAGTGCTGGAATCGGTCGTACTGGTGTATTGGTCACTATGGAAACAGCCATGTGCTTAATTGAAAGAAACCAACCTGTTTATCCACTGGATATTGTACGAAAAATGCGAGACCAGCGAGCTATGATGGTCCAAACATCAGTAAGTGAAGGAGTTCTGTGTAGTACTACATTAATCCAGTGCTAATAGATGCATCGATCTTTAAAATGATGTAGTTTAGATCTTCTCTTACTGTTATATTTCATGTTTCCCACAATTAATATTTAACATAATCTGACTGAAAAGGCTCTTTGTTGGCGAGGTGCAATTTAACTTGTAAATGTTTTCTACCTGGCCACTATAAGATCATTCAGTTCTCTATTTTGCAAGTAGTTTCTGTGTACAAAATCAGACTTTCCCAAATAATCTCTTTATGGGATTAAGGCTAAATGTTATGTAAGAAGTTAGTTTAATACTTTCATTTTTGTTCTTTGTAGAGAAATTGGAGTTAGTCTTAAGTTGCATGTAAAGTGGCTTTTCAAGAGTAGGAGTAGAAATTTAATAGGTAAAATATTTTTCTTAGTTGTTCCTCTACTTTAGTTTGGAAGAACTGAGAGCAAGCAAGAAATTCAGAATTAGCTGGGAAAATCAGTAACTGAAAATAGAAGGTATAAGATAGAGGTAGCTTAAAGACGATTTTTGAAAATATGGAGAGCAGTTTTGTTTCAGCTTTGGAAATGAGCATGTTGCCACTAGCATGAAGGGTGAAAAGTTCCAATTTCTTGGGGAGAAATGGGGTAACACACAACATCAAGTGTGAGTTATTTCAGAGAGCTAGATATGCAGGGATGTATGGGAGTAAAAGGGTCTCGACCTACCTAGTCTACAGTTAAGTGTGGCAATTTTGTCCTTTTGATCTTCAAAAGAAAATGCCTTTGTTTCTACATCGGGGGGAAGAAAGAAGGTGAAAAAAACTAACTATTTAGTATTAAGTTCATGACTGCAGGAGTTAGTAGGGTGATTGACTGGGAGAAAAAACTTTTCATCAGAAAAATATTATCATAGAGTGGGAAGGATTCAGAAGGTGTGGTTGGTTCAGTAACTAGGTTGTACTGTGGCGAGAATTATTCATGCACACTGCTGGGACTGTTGTCACGCACTGCAGTATCGAAAGTTCCACTGTCTGGAAGTGAATCTGGACCTTATGGCTGAGAAGGGATGATCTGGATGGTCTATTCATGCTTCTTGCAGGAGTGGAAGTTGTTGAGCTTGTGAGAGTGCCGTGAGATGGGAAAGGCCCAGCCTCAAGGTTAAGGAAGCTGAAAGTTTCCTTCTGGAATTGTCTTAATTTATCCCCTTCAGCTTCTAAAATGAAGTAAGCAGGTTTCAGGCCACCTTGCTGGAGGTGGTCACGTTTTTGAGAATTTGACATTGGTACCTGAAGTGAAGGTGAGCTTGCCAGAAGGCTGAGTGCTTCCACTTACAACTGAAGTCAGCAGAAATACTCCTTAAACACAATTTGTTTGACATAAAAGGATATGGAGTATAGCAGTAAAAACACTGCAGATCAGGCTGTGAAGTGCAAAATTGGACATATGAAATTCCTCCAGGTCACTCTCTGTACAACTAGGAGAAGAACAGTATATAACATTAGTATAATAAAACTAAATTAACTGGTGGGTTTTGAAGTATGCAGATGCTGTTGTGAGAAAAAGCAAAGCCTGTGAGCAGAGTTGGCATCCTCTGCTAGAAGGGAGGCACAGGAGCAAGCACTGAATGTGCGAAAGCAGAATACCAAAGAGCTGCAATTGAACAAATTAATCTATCCGGAGTGTCCTTTTGCATTCCCAAGTCGCCATTTCAGCTAGCCCCACTGCTCCCATTCAGTGTTCAGCCCAGTGCAGCTGGGCAAAGCCGCTAGGGACTGCTCAGCTGTGGCAGTCTGGCTTGCAGCACATCCAGTGGCTCCAGGGTACTTGTGTAGGTGCTCCGTGTCGGAGATGATGCCTGGAGCCAGTGCGTGCTGCGAGCTAACACAGGTCAGGGTGTGCTCAGTACCAAGGGGTTCATCAGAGCTATTAGCAGGTCCATTTAGTGTCCACTCATAACCATGTGGAAGACTTGTAATTTGGTTGAATAGGGCCATTGGGAAGAGCCACATAAAAAACTGTGACCAAAAATAAAGCTGCAGCAACATTTGTCTAGCTTTACAGCCCTTTGTTAAAAATACAGTAACTACAATACAGTTTCAAGTAACTATTATGTTTCATTAAGGAGAAACTAGTTTGTCAATGGAGGCTTTACAACCCTTTGTTAAAAATACAGTAAGTTTTTTCAAGTAACTATTATGTTTCACTAAGGAGAAACTAGTTTGTCAATGGAGTTAGCAGTAAGAACACGGGCAATGGCAGCAAAGAAAACAAGTATTCAGAGACTGACTCAGAGGAAGTGATGCTGAAGCTTTTCATTTTGGTTTGTTCAATAACCCAGTCGCACAAAGGAGTTAACAGAAGTAATAAACAGTGCTAAGCATCATAGTCACCTTGTTCAGGTATGTAAATGCCACTAACAATGAAGAGAAAAGTCAAGATAATTAAGAAATAGAGACAAAAGAGCAGGGTGATATTGGAGGTGGGAGTAACTGACTGAAAGGCTGAAAGAAAAGGCAGGAAAATTGAGATGCAGAAAGCTAATTTCCATCCCCAAGTTTTTCTGTGCTGAGGAGAACATGTAATGCAGATCATAGACTAGAATAGCACTTAGCCATAGGTATTTAACTGCAGCATAAGATCTTTCACAGTACAGGCATACAGTTTAGCTCTCTCCGTGGGAGAGACTGAGGTAGGGTTGTTTCAAGGTGTGCCTGGTCAGTTAACACTGGCATCCAAGGGCAGCTGGGATGAGAGAATCTTTCAAAGATGTAAAAAGTGCATTGCTGCACTCTTCTGGATATGTGGCAATTAGCGCTTTGAGAAAGGTGTTCATTTCAGGGTTTGAACTCCTGGTCAAAAGTACTTTCTGGGGACAGGACTTGTATGCCTCTATGTTTGTAAGTTCTTTTGAATTTCTGTTAGCTTATGTTCTTAGGATTTGGTTTTAATCGTAAATAATCAGACTACGTGGTTTTTCAGTTGTGTAAATTGTATTAGGTCTCACAACATCATTCTCAGAAAGAGGATCAGATGTTTTTTAACCAGTCACACAAAATCAGGAGAAAAAGTGCAATAGATCTGAAATATTTATATAATTTTTGGAGGCTTTATTTATCAGGAGAAATCAGGAGAAAAAGTGCAATAGATCCAAAATATTTATATAATTTTTGGAGGCTTTATTTACAGGAAGTAAGAGGGTGACAGAATCATTACGCTGTTATTTTTTAAAAATGCACCAATGCTTTTGATCACTTCCTGTTACAACAGGAGACGGTGCACGGTCTGATCACAAATACAAAATAAAGTGACTGTCTTCTGTAACAGTATAACCACGGGCGTTGGGGCTTAGTACATCAGTATAGTGTATATCAGGGTATTATATCTGGTAACGTAAAACACATTTCCAATCATGCAACAGATAATGTGATATGGATAATAATAGAATATTGTAATGATCACATTACAATTAGGTAAGTGTATAAAAAACTCTGTTCAAATAAATAAGTAGTTGGAATAAAGTCAGAAGAGATGCATAAGTCTGCATAGTTTTTATAAGTGAATCCTATTTCCTAGGATTTAAGCGTATTCTCTGTTAGATTTTCAGACCTTATGTTTTCTTTGTTGTATGAATTTTAATGCTTGTCATTCAAAGAAGAGTAAATGCTGCCTTTGGCTCCTGTGAATGCTCTCGCAAGTTGAATTTTCTTTCCATCTATGTATTTCCTGGCTGTTGTGAAGCATTGTCCAGGACAAAATGAGACAAATGCTCTGTTAGTGACATTAAGCCTGTTCAGTACTGCTGTGTAATCAGTATGTTAACTAATCAGCATTAATTTTTGGTTCTTTTCTTACACAGAGTCAATATAAATTTGTTTGTGAAGCTATTCTTCGTGTTTACAAAGAAGGATTAGTTCGACCACTGGATTCCAGTTAGCACAGCAGTGAAGGATGAATTATTTTCCCCTAAAAAGACTTTTTTTTTGTTGTATTTGTTTGTTTGTTTGTTTTGTTTTTAATGAAGCAGAGGCTTGTTTATCAAAGCAACTAGAATGGACTTGAAGCCTGTGAGACAACAGATGAGCACATCTGAACTGTGGCACTTTAAATTTCTCAAGATTACTTATCATGTACAGTATAAAGATGTCCTGTAGATAAATCTGAGAGCAATTGTGTGTAATATGCTTTATTCACATAGACACCGTAAGCAGTCATGGAAACCTTAATACGTATCTTATCTCTTTGCTGCCTTAATTTCTTTTTAAAATACAAAAGGAAAACAGTAGTATTGAAATGGTCCAGTTTAAGTATTTAATACCTTTGTATGGTGTGGAAGGTCATGGAAGTTCTTCATAATTTTCATGTTTGGACACTAAATGTTCATGGAAATACAACCTTTGCTTCTAAAGGCTGATGAAGAGCTACTGCATAGCTACTGTACATTGACAGCTGGAGAAATTAAGTAGTCAAGTCCCATAAATCTATTAGTAAGTACGCCAGCTGTCTTAATATGCTTCTTAGAAATCACATCTACTGTATGTGATGTGCAAAATAATGCTGCATTTAAGCATTTATGCAGGTGGTACAGTTTATATCTTGTGTTTATTGCATTAGTTACTGTACTGCTATTCTGGTTCTGCTGTCTTTCCCTTTTATACTTCTATTGAGTGCTTTTTCTATTTATGAACAGAAAGCATTTTAACTGAAAATGATGTTGAGTTCTCTTTTGCCTGTGTTTCCATGTGTATTTATGAGTTTTCAGATGTAAATGTGGATTAATGTTGCACACAAGTACAAGACTCTTTTACTTATTATATATGCAAAGTAGCCTAATCCAATACTGGAAGAAAAAATTACTACTGAACCCATTAAATATGTTGCTGCTAATTCAAGGTGTGAAGCATACAAGGGCACAGGTGTTTCTAGTGTTGAGACGGTGATAAAATGTTGATTTGCTGCCTTTGAGCAGAAGCTGTGTTCTGGTTGTCCAGTGAAACACAACTTCCTTTTGCAAGAGTTCTCCGGATTTACTGATTTTTTTCCTTTATGGAAATACAGTTGAATTTGCATGAATTCAGGGAAAAAGAGAATGAATTTGTACATTGGTAAATAGTTTACCCTAAGGTACACTGGTCTCCATTTCATTTCAAATGGGAGAATTGGACTTTTTGAACAGTATAACCACATTTGTGTGATGTTAATTTATTTTGTGTGTGTTTTTGATTACCCTAAAATAATTCTTCATTTTAAGTGTTTTAAAACTATACTCTAAGGGATTGTTTAGAACTCTGTTATTTAAATATTAATCCTAACAAAGGAAAAAAAAAATTATGGGGCATATTATCCAGATGTATATGCGTATAAAAGAAAATCAAACAATTTTCTTGTTAGATATATATCTATATACACACACATACCTTCAGATATATTTTAGAATCATTGTTATGATTCAATATTATCATTTATATCTGGAGTTTCATTATAGAAACTGCCACAGCTGTACAATACATATCTCTCATGTTACCAGAAGGATGTGTTTTTGTTTTCCAAGAGATAGCTGAGAAGTGAATGTAGGATATGCTAAATTGCAGAACCTTCTCTTCTGCAGGCTTGGTCCTTTCTTCCAGGATAGGTTAGTTGTAGGTGGAGAAAAAGTATCTAGTTACTATTTATTGATTTAAAATTTTACTAATTGAAACACAAAGGCTGGAATTAGTAGCCTAGAAGGCTCCTGTAGGTTGAAAGGTAGTTTTCTGTTCACTCAAATATATTGCGTTACAGATTTTACTTACCTGAAGGCTTTGTCATATATTTACTTTTTATCCTCATGCTGAAGTGGGCATGGACTGGAGGACAAGAGACCAGAATTCTGAATCGGACTCTTTAACTTTCTGAACAGCATCAGGTCACTCAATCTCTCTGTGCCTCAGTTACTGGGCATGCATATTTTGTTTGGGAAGCTTTTTTTAAAAACTAACATGGATATGTGTACACATGTATGCTGCCTACTGTTGTTTGAGGGAATATTGAGAGAGCCTGGAGGCTTTTTCCACATGAGAAATAGTGAGTAGTGAAGAATCTGTGCCTGCTGGCTGGTTATTTAACAAAAGCTCTTTCTGTTATCATTTTTGTCCTTTTCTATTAAAGTGTCTTTTTGAAACTGCTGTGCTCAGGTCTCAGAATCATTGCTTGCAGTTGGCAAGATTTGTAATTAATAGTTTAAGAACTGTAAAAGGTAAGGAGATAAGAAAACATGGGAATAGTAAGGAAGTATTTAGAAAATCTCTTTTCACGTGTGTTTCATAAAAGTACTTGATTTTTGGTTTGTTTCTGTTGAAGGTTACTGATATTCCTATCACTATTTATGTTTCTTAATTTGAATATATGCTTACAAAAGTTCTATAAAATATCAGTGTATATAACTCATCTTTTAATATACATAAGTTTGACTTATGGTAGTATATATTTTTAAATGATGGTCATATTCTGACAAATGCTGCTCTCAACCTGCTAACCTTAGAATGGATGGGGTTATTGCCATTTTTAAAAATTTTATTTGAATTTTAATGACTTGTGTGAAATTACTTGCCACTGATGCTCCATTTAAAGTTATAAAAATAGTCATCTCAAATATGAGAATTTAACTAGACAAGTATCCTCTGTATTATGTCCATCTTTATTTCAGTCTTGCTGGTTTTTGCACATGTGCTGGTAGGGTTCTTATGGGAGAATGAAGCCTTTATGGTGTATGATGGCTTTGTACCAATGTATGCTTTAGATTTGATATTGCAATGAAAGAAATTCTGAAACCATCTTAATGCTGGTTCCTGTTTCCACACGAATTGGGAAATTAAACAGGCACAAAGTTGCTTGATTTCACAGATTTTTATAGGAGTTATAACTCCTAATTCACAGAATATTTTGCTACTAGGCTATAGACAAATAATAGAAAATGCTGTGAAGTCAAGATTCTGTATAACCTCCATAAAGATTTTAACCTCATTTTTGCCTGTGTTTGTGTGATCATGACTAATATTTAAAACGGTGAGGATGAAGAGGGGAGCAATAAGCCTTTCATGTTTCCACCACTGTGAAATTCACTAGCACTTACTGTTCAGAATATGACGAATTTTAGCTAAATGGCTTTATACTTAATAGAAAGTAACCAAAATGCCTTTCAAAATGTTTTCCAAAATACCACAGGGGAATCCTTCGGGTGTAGAGGTGGAAGGAACAGATCTCGCCACCTATTGACAATAAAAAAAATGGTGCCATGAAGCATGAATGCCTTTCATGTATTGAGATGTATGAAATCTAAAGCATTAAAAATACAACGTTTTATTGTTATATTAAAATATTATCTGGGGAATCTGAAAGGCAAAACGTTTTGTAATTCAGGATTTTCTTTTTAATAACCTTATCTGTAGGTGTTGGTACAAAATTACTAAGTTATATGTAATCAAACTGTACCTAGGAGTTCAGCAATATTTTTAAATATAAACCCATTTTTTTCAACAGGTTGTTCTTTGCCCTTCCTTTTTCTACTATGCAATATCTGGTAAAAATATTTTGAAAGAAACTGTAGCTCTGAATTACCTAACCAGCTGTGCATTTGCTTTAATGCAAGCGCAATATACTGCTTCACAATGAAAGTTCTTCCTTGTGTAATGCTTGTGTATGTCAAACTGTAAATGCGTAAATTGTCCACTTATTAAAAATGTTGAAAATGGGCATGCATGGTTCATATTTGGTCAATTAAAATTTAATCATAGTTATTGTCAAATACCTTAAATGCAGCATTTAAGTGGAAATTTATTTTATTCATTTGCATAAAGCCTTTCTGGCATGAACGTGCACTAAGAAATGTTTGTGTTTCAGTTGGTAACCTGCAATTATTCTACTCGTTTAAAAGCATTTATTAGTTGAAACTATATTGAAGGTAAAGTTATGTCATGAAACATTTTGTTCAGAGGTAGTTGAAGGCCAAGCAAATGATTATTTCATTATATAAAACATAATATTTTGATAATGCTTATTCTCTTGCTTTTAAGTACTGACAGTGATAGTGTTAAGCCATCTCTGATGACTGTTTTAACAATAGCATTATAAGAAGTTTAAATATAGTGATTTAATCCAATATGATTTAGTTTTACTATAGTTTAACATATCTAATTCTAATTATGCAATAGTTCTGCAATAGTAAGCTTCCAATAACAGCATCCACAATCACTGAAATTTGTCATTTTTAGAAAATACAGGTTTCTTCTAACGAAATGGAGCTAGTAATGCCTAATATTCATAGAGTTAACCATTTTTCAGCTCAGATTAGCCATGTGAGAATACTGGTTTGAACGAAAAAAATGGGAGAAAAAAAGAAGAAAAGAAGAGAATTGTGCAGACAATTGATATTTTGTTGTTTTTAATTGTCTTAACTGCAGCCTAAAAAATAAGAGAATTCATTTTAAGACATGACTTTGGGAATGGGGAGTAGACTATGTTATCTAATTTTGTTATAGACTACTTTGAGAAGAATCTTATTCAAAGAGAAACTTGGAGAGGTTCTTATTCAAAATATTAAAGCAATAACCTTAACAGATATTGGTAAAATACTTCAGTTTACTGTTAGTCATTCAACTTCTGTTTCCTTGGCTTTCATGATATCATTTCTTGAGTTGCCTTACCTTATAAAGCATTTTCCAGTTTTCCACAGCTATGAAACTGGTTTTCTTGTGGACAAGCTAAGCAACGATGCTGTTACTCTTAGCATGATGTTACTTATACCTGCTGAAGGTCCAGTGTGGTCTTCAGACCTGAACTGAGTTCCTGCCTGGATATTAATGCTGTTAACAGTAATAAAAGTTTTCAAGATATTTTGGAAAAGCCTCTGGCATCTTCTGTTAGGGCAGATAAGATCTGTTTGTTTATATATATATATATACACACATATATATACATAATTATATGAGGAGAAAAAAATACTTTAATAGGTATGGTAGGAGCAGGAAATGTAAGATGATTTCCCCCCCCACCACTTTTTCTTCTTTTTTATGTTCTAAATGTATGATTTCTGTTGGAGCATATTTAGTAAAGGGTCCCGCTGTTCAGGGGATTTCATTTCTCTCAAACTGACCCAGAAAGAGAATAATAAGTTGAATGTGTTCCTCATTTATTGCTCTGTGTTCTCAAATAACATTAAACAAAACTGAAATATTTTCCTTCTAAAAATGATTTTGGTTATTTGCATTTTGTCTTTTGGTAGTGTATATTCCTAGATCAATTAAAGTTGTTAGCTAAAATCAGTTATCAGTCATTTACTACTACCACAGTAGTCTAGCATGATATTTCTGTCAACTTTTGCAGAATTTAGCAGACTATTTTCTAAATACAAAGTCATCTTCGAAGCTTGCTCCCCTGGCATTAGCAAGTGGCTTTACATTAGAGCAGAATTAAGGCTTTAAAAATGTTGTTTTTTGTGAGGAAAAGATATTTTCTGTCTTAAAAAAAAAAAAAAGGGCAAAAAGTCAAGCTGCTGCAGGGAGTATCTTTGTGCCTGCATCATATGTAGATGTCTATACCTGCTTGTTGACATCGAGTAAGCAGTATGCTGCTAAAGCACAGGCAGCTAAAGCACAGGCAATGTATAGTTGAAGTATAACTCAAGCTTGGTATAATTCAAGCAGGTATAACTGCTTGACTCATTCCTCAATTTCTTGCACAGGTCAATGGCAATCCTAGTTCAGAAATCATTGGTGCACAATGGCAGGAGAAATGGTTTTCTTCCCCCTTTCTTAGGAGACTGAAAGCCTGCTTTTAAATCAGCAGCTTATGTTGAGCATTTTTGTGTTGTTACTCTTAAAATATCAAATCTTGCAGTCTAGTTTAAAGCAATATCAAATCTATAATAGTCTGAATTTTGGTAAACTTGGTTTGCCTCAATTAAGTGATAACTTGCCGTGGCAGCAGTTGAATTATCAGTGTACTTCTAGCTCAGAGATTAGCGTACATGAGTGATAATCCATTTTAACTGTTGTTTTCCTATTTTTTATAGAAGTTAATTTACTGTCTATAAAGAAACTAGGTAGGGAATTAGGATGTGTTCATATACAAATATACTTCATACTACAGATTTTGCAAGATCTACTTGCAAATACCATGCAAGAGTACTAACTTGAATTTATTTAGATATTTTCACTTCATCATGTAACCTTAATAGAGAAATTCAAGATAAATAATAGAGACAGTCTGAACACCTGAAAATTGATCAGACATTCATAATAACAAATGATTTATTGTTTAAAACTGACCTTCACTATGATAAATGAGGAAATGTGCTTGGTAGTACTGAATAAATTGCATAAAATGTTGGAAAGTCAAAGCTCTTTGGCAAGGTTTGTGAAAGATTTTGCTGTTTCAGTCACTAGAATATTCTCTTTTATGCTTAGAAAGTTGAGAAAGTTAATAGACATTCAGTGATTCTGGATATTTTTTTTAGTTAATGTTTCTATGCTACCATATAGATTCTTCTTTGAAGATCTTAGGTTTCAGTTCATTAAAGGAATAAAAATTTCTGTGATAAATTTGAAGGGTAAGTCAAGGGTTTATTCTGTATCCTACACTGCTTTTCTTTCAAATCATTTGGAATGTAAACTGATGTGGATACTGCAAAGCTAATTTATTGTTCAAAAATATAAACATACTTCTTGAATGTATTTTTTTATTTTTATAGGAATAAGGTATTAATTAATGTTATCAGTATAGTTTTCTTGGGTTTTGGAACTGTTTTGAAGAAAGCTATAGCCACCATTTTATTTTTATTGGTTAAAGGTTAATTGTAAAATAAAGTATTCTTGTCTATATGGTTTTATTGTCACTTTATTCAAAAAGAGAATTTGATGAAATGTATTTTTTAAATCATTGGATTTTTAAAACGTTAAAAAATATTGCACATAGCTACATCTTAAATTTTTTTCTAAAGTGATAAACAAGTTTGGAAAAATCTCTGTTCTGTATAGATACATTATGTAGTATGAGTAGCTTGCTGGAGAAGTCAGGCAACCAAGTCTCAAATTCTTAGTAATATTTTACTGCAATTTTTATAGAAGAACATTGTCTTGATTAATTAGTCCGGTAATTAGACCAGCCTTTGCATTCGGGCCAAACCAGACCACATGTCTGTGAATTAGTATGAATGTAGGTTGACTGATACCGGACTGATTGCTGTTGTGTACAAAATTTGTGGGCTACATTTCCTGCGTCTAATAGAAGGCTTCCTCGCAGCACTCCTCAGAGTCATCGTAGTTGTTTCTTCTAAGCCCTCTGTTGCTCCAGCCTTCTTGTGTTTTCACAATAAGCTGCATATGCTGCTTCTGAGTTATTTGTATTGTGTGTGTATGGAAAAGATTTTAAAGGTTCAAAACAGAAAAAGCAACTTTAAGGATTCTTTAAGGATTTAAGGATTCTTTAAGGAATCCTACCTCAAGGATTCAGTTAGGAGCTGTTACAGTTTTTAAACTTTCTTTGCTGTTGCCAAGAAGATGCTCTGCCTCCTGATACTCAAAGAATATTAGCCTTTTTAAGCTAAAGACTGTCATCTATAATTCTCTTGAAGGAGGAGTTGTTGGATACTCTGACGCTATGAAGTCCATGAAATCATGGTGGAAGAAAACATAAGGCCAAGTAGAGCCATCAGGGCAACGGGGACATGGGATATGCATTCAGATGCAACTCTTCTGGGTGCATAAAAAAAAACAAAGATTGCTGTAGATGGTAAGGTGGACAAAGCACACAAGAGCTTACAGCAGGATGTGCCCCTGTCTTCACAGGGAGAAGGTGGAGGCTGGCATAACGGCTGCTCCTTTGGGCTCAGAACAGTTCACTTGCCCAAGATCATCTGCAAAGATGAGGGACATTAGTATAACCTGGAGTGTGCTGAAAGGCCAAACTGTGTAAGATCATGTGCAATCTAACGTGCAAGCCCAACACAGCTATTGGGAGCACAGACCACTGTAACAGCAATATTTAAAAACGGATTTCTTGCTCCTTGGTGAGCGTGCCACCTGTGAAAGGTCCAAAACAAAAGCCTTCACTTCATACACCAATTAAAAGGAGAGGCAAATAAATAACCAGCACTTTAATACAGAATGTTTCCTCTCTATAACCTCCCAAGTCTCAAGTGTAGGGTTGGTTGTCTTGGTGCTGCTGCAACTTCAGCCCCATTGGGGTGATGGGCACTTGTCTATGGCTCAGATGATGCCAACCAGGAGAGGGGCACCCCAGAGATGCCACCTGATTACTGACTGCTAATAGTCTCCTCCTACTTGGGTTCAGCATCGGTCTTCAGAGCTTTCTCTGTGCAAGTGCCCTGGGATTTTAGATCCAATCAATCCCCATTTAAAATCCAATATTAAGTTGGTAATCCTTGCGAATTGCAATGCGACTGTCGTTTTCTGACTATGTGAGCCTTCAGTTCTGATCTAAGATGCATGTTTGGAAGTATTAATACAAGTGTAGTGTTCCCTTTCTGGCTGGACATTCATTCTTCCAGGTTCCAGAAATTAGCATGAGTTTGCTTGTTTCAGAAGCTACTTGCCTTCCACTTGCCTGTGCATAGGAATTAATCTAAGAGAATTTAGTGACTCCTTACCTTTGTGTTATATGCTGAAAATTGAAGTAGCTCGTGTTTTTGAACATAACTGCTGTATTTGCACCAGCTAGAAGTGTCATTCTGTGTTCAGAATAGTACTACTGCCATCTGCGAGTGCTGAGATTTTTTTTTTTCAATTTGAGAAATAATATTACAGGAAATCTATTCTCTTTGCTGAAGGGTTTCTGAGAAATCTTATTGCTCAGGATATTTGCATTTTGAATACAGAATATGTCACTCCTGCTTCATTGTATATTCAAATATCTAGGGGTTTGGTACAAATCAAAGAACTTGATAAATAGCTTTTTTTCTGGCCATCTCCTCACTGATGCTTGAGACTCGCTCAAAGTAAATTTGCTGTGATATTGAACCTCTGTTACTTCTGTAGCGTGGTCTGCATCAAATGAGATGCCCAACCAGATGAGAATATAACCCCACTCTGCAAAGAGCCCAGTCAGACACTGTAATGAAGTGATGTGGCTGATTGGCAGATAAAAGCAGGGACTGGGGAAGAAGCATAGTTTATAGCTCAAAAAGAAAAAAAAAATCAGAACCGAACACAGTCTGAATGCTACCCTGAAGGTCTACAGCACCAGATGGTGCTTGGACACCCTGCAGAAAATAGGTGGGTGATAACATGCAAGGAGCTTCTTCCTCACTGTGATTTTCAACTCCCCAAAAAGTCCCAACAGGCCCCAAGATGATACAGCCAGCCCCAGGCCTCTCTGGGGAGGCTTCCTCGCACCTATGAAAGAGCCTGGCCTTTTCATGGGATGACGTAGGCCGTGCTTTTATTTTTCTGTTTGCTTTCTGACCCTTATCCTAATGGATACAGCAGTGGATACTTGCAGTCGGCCTAGTTAAAGCAAGGAGAAGAGTTGTTTAAAGTTCCTGAGGTGTGTAGTCAAGAAACTCTTCTTAGCAACTTTTATTTTAAAAGGAGTCTTACAGATTTGCCTAAACTACATTATTACCAAATGCCCACCAAACGTGGGCTGGAACAGTGCATGTGTGTTATGGTGTATATAATAAACTATGTAAGCAAATAATAAAAGTAACATCCAAAGAGGAGGAGGCATAAATTCAGCTTGACTTCTCAAAGCTCAGCAGAATCAAAACAGGAGGAGTGCAAAATGATGGTGTCCATTCAGATAATGCAAATAAAATACAAACAGTGAGTGCTCTCCTCTTCTACCCCACTATAAACTTTGTAGTAAAGCAAGAACTTGAGCTAAAAGATTGAAAAAATCTGTATATAACCTGGTAGTACAATGATATGACAGTATAGGTGGAGTATTTGCTTTTGCAGATTCCTGTAATGTGTGAGTAGGTTTACTTGTTCAATTAATGTTGAGAATATTGCTTGCTTTATCTGTATAAATAGGGTTATTTTCTTTTTTATCATTGCAACAAGGTTAATGCAGATTGAGGAATTTTTCTACTGACTTAGAAAAGTGAGTATTATAGTAATTGAGAGAATTAAGGTGGTAGAGAATAGAGAAAATAGTTTATGTAGGCATAACTGTGTTCAGCCCATACCTGAGCATGCTGATTTAGACATCAGGTATCTCTTCCAACTGGTATTCAAGTTTATCATCTAGGCTGCTTGGTGCTGTGCAAATACCCATTAAATGCAGTCTCAGTGCTAAAGAGCTTTCAGCCTGGTTCAGAGCAGAGACAAAACCATCTATTATGTGCACAGTCAGCCAAATGATGGTGTAAAATGGCACAGCTCAGGCACTTGCAGTTACACAGCAGCTTTATGAAGGGTTGGCTTGTGCAGGAGTCTCCATTTTTAAGGATGCCACATCCTTGCCAAATAAATTGGCTTGCCCAGACTTCTGCTACAACAGGAGTTGAGCCATGTGAACGAAGTTTCCAAAGCATCCAAATGCAAGTGGAGAGAGCAGTATTGTTTGGAGCCTGGGGTATCCAACAACACTAGAAAGAAAGTCAGTGCAAGCAAAGCCCTAGCAATGTGCTTGAGAGGAAGCCCGCACAGTGCAGAGCATTTTCTGGAAACAGACTTGAAACCATGGGCAAACAAGTTGCTTCCACTTTGATGCTACTGCTTCATAGACATGGGACCTTGTTGTAACCGTTGTCTTTAAAAAGTCTTTAAAGGAAGATTTACTTAAATTTTCTAATGGGGAAGGAGGGAGGAAGCTAGCAAGATCTTGTATATTGCCTCTCTGCCAAAAAGGAGGTAGTAATAGCTTAAATTTTGTAAAAAGGTAAAGAGCAGATTATTCTATATAATCCCCAGTGGACAAAGTACTGTGAATATCTTCTGTCTGAGCAAACTAACATTTACAGTGATGAGAGATGTGGTTACTTATATTTGTTCTCTGTATGGTTGAGGTCAGATAAAGATGCAGTATGCGTGTTGCTCACAGCCACAGAGCAAAACTGTGAGGGCAGGGAATTGAACTCAGAAGCTAAATTCCCACCCTCTGTGTCTATCAATAGAGATAATGTCATCTCCCACAGTGATTTAAATTCTTATTCAGTAAGATGTCCTACTTGTGGAAATATATTCTGGGGAGTGCTGCACTGGAAGAGTTTCCTGCTAAAAACCAATCCCATAACCAATCCCATACAGCTGGCAGCAAGCAAGTGCTGGGTTTGGGTGGCTGCCTCAGGCAGGACGGCGCCTTCAGGAGCATGAACCGTTTGGCTCCCCCAGGATGACTTTTCTCCCAGCCTTTTTGTGTTGCCAACTCCATGTTCTCCAGAAGTGAAGGATTCCCCCCAGCTGTGCTGTGTTTCCCCTCCAGCTACCCTTGCTTGCTCTCCTCTGGCTCGCTACCCCCTGCACACACCGCAAGCAGTAGGACATTCTGGTCATGCTGAGTGGGTAGGAGTGGGTGAGTGCCTGTTGTGCGGGAACAGATGGTGTCTGCAATGCAGCCACTAGCTGCGTGGCACGCGTTGTAGGCGGTTGCCTGAGGAAAAGGGGATAATTTAGAGTTTTTCTTAGTTTTATAATGGTGTTATTTAAGGCGAGTGGAATTAGAAAGCTGAGGTCGGTTTTGTTATATTTTTGTGGCTGGTGGTTGTCTGTGGCAAGCTTTGCTTTGCTTAAATGAGGAGGACTTGGTGTGTACTGTGGTAAAGACCATTGGAGCAACAGTAAAAAAACTTCAGGTGGTCTCATCTTGCTCTGCTACGTGCCCATCGCTTATGGGAACCCAGACCCTCGCTCATGCCTGGCCTACCCAAGCTGCAAGCTGAGCTCTTTCCTCCTTTCTCCAGCCTGTGCCTCTCCTAGCTTTCTCATTACATGGATCCCTGGAGTCTCGCATCTTTCTGGCCTTCTGTCGAGCTCCCATAGGTCCCCATGAGCCCCCTCAAACAGCTGCAGCCTGCTGAAGGCCTTGGGCCTTTGGGCGTGGTGGCTCCTCTGCAGCCCTGGTGTGGTGACCGCTTGGTCCCGAGTCACCTCTGCTCCTGGAGACCCCTCTCCATGTCCATGTGCGATATGAAGGAGATGCAAAGGGGCTACTGAGCACCGCTTTGAGCAAATGACCATTGGAGCCTTGGTGCCCCTGTAGATGCGCTGCTCCTGCCACTGTGTGGCCCTGCATTGGTCTGGGGGGTGTTCTAGATGTGTCCTGTGAAACCCAGTGTTTAGCTGATGGGATGTAGCTTTTCTTGAAGCCTCTCCTTGATAATTCTTGGCAATATAAAAGTGCCTTCTTGTTGCAGTGTTCTGTATGTAGTGGCTGTGATTTTTGCTAAAGAAAGTAGAACTTATGTGAGCGAAGAACTGGCAAAGCTTGGAGGAGGAATGGGATATTTGTCCAACATCTCATGAATATACATATATATACACATACATATTTAGTATCAAATCAATGGTAGGTGTCTGCTGAAGACCTGTGCCAAAGTAGGCACTGAATTCCCTTGTTAAATTGTACGGCAAAGCATCTGACTTCAGCTTTCACTGGGAGTTGCAATGGAAGCGTTATTGACATCTCTAACGTTCTGCTGGGCGCTCCAGCCCGATAAAATTAGAAGATAATTCATATATGTTGTATAGTTTGCGGCTTAATTTTTCATGCTGAGTGATGTAAACTATTTATCAAACTGGTTTAATAGATTAGATCTCTGACAGCACCACCCCACGCTCCACTGCGTGTGGATTGAGGCTGACAACTCTGCCTTTATGAAAGTGCTCCTTGCTCAACCCTGTGACTAATGCAGATAATTATTTTTAAAACAACTCTGGATGCACTACAGTCTGCTTTCGTGAGCACGCAGCAGTGTGTATTTACATTCATCCAGCTTTTGTGAACCCCGGGGTTCCGTATAAATCCCACTCGTACCATGCAGCCTAAAGAAATATTTTGTAAGGCTGTTGTCACAGTGGGGAGCCAGCTTGGGCGGGCTGGATAATCAAAGATAAAAAACAGTGTTAAATAAATAAATAAACATAAACATTTAGAGAGGTCTTATTTCATGGCACATTATTAAACTCTCGTATTCTGTAAGACCCTTGAGGCTGGTCCATTTCACACAGCAAACACTTTCTATGTCCATCTGAATTTGGAAAAGGCCATAGCCACCGTTGAAAAAGAGCAGCAGGAGAAATATAAATATATATTATATATATTTCAAAGGTAAAAGGACAAAATATTGTCTGTTTTAAAAGTTTCCCAGTCTCTTAAACCCACTCTTCTCTAGCTTTTTTTCCCCCTTTTTAAAAGTTAGAATTTTGCAAGCAGACAATTTTAGGAAAGAGGAAGGAGGACAGACCTTCCTTCCCCAACACCCCCAAGCTCTCACCATATTAAAAAATAAATGGGGTTCCTGCAAGTCCTTTGGAGAAGCGGATGCCTCCGACGTCTCTCGCCTCGCCACGCTCTGACCGGTCAGGCTGTCGCAGGCCCTGGTGCTGCTGAGCGCCTACCAAGGTGGGGTCAGCTCGGTGGGTACCTTGCGAGGAGGCCTTGGGCATCCCTGGTGCCGTGTCCTAGGAAAAGGGAAGGGGTCCCGAGCGTGGCTGACGCACTCTGGCAGCCGCTGTGCCCAGTCCGGGGGTAGCAAAACCTTCTCGCCTGTCACTGCACAACAACAAAGACTCTCCTGAATTATCAGTGGGGTTATTTTCTTTTGCCCTGCAGCCTGATTAGCTACAGCAAAGTACATGNTGGTGCTGCCGAGCGCCTACCAAGGTGGGGTCAGCTTGGTGGGTACCTTGCGAGGAGGCCCTGGGCATCCCTGGTGCCGTGCCCTGGGAAAGGGAAGGGGTCCCGAGCGTGGCTGACGCACTCTGGCAGCCGCTGTGCCCAGTCCGGGGGTAGCAAAACCTTCTCGCCTGTCACTGCACAACAACAAAGACTCTCCTGAATTATCAGTGGGGTTATTTTCTTTTGCCCTGCAGCCTGATTAGCTACAGCAAAGTACATGATCAGGATATTTTATCTCTTCCCTGAGACCTGATTAGGATAACGAGCAGGCCCGAGAGCCCGCGGCGCCCGGAGCTCCTGGGGCACCTGGCACGAGGAGCGCGTGCGCCCCTTGGGTGCGATTTTTTACGTGATTCTTTTGCAGATCAACTTCTTACTGCTCATGAATCCAATGACTGCGAAGATGCGTTTCTGCAGTGACCATCCCTGCCTTTTAGCGGGCGAATTTGGTAGTAGTGCGTGCGATGCACGAGGACAGTGGCCTCGGTGATTCCCAACGACATGTTTTTGATAACTGAGCTTCCATACTTCTCGTGGACAGTGTTTGCTGTCACCAGGAGTAAAGAACACATTGTTAAGAAAAACGTATCCAGTAAAAACAGTGAGTTGCCCCGGACCTCCTTCCCGGAGGCTACTTGAGGTCTCGGGTGGCTCCAGCCGCCCTGCGCGAACCCGAGCAGGCGCCCAGGCCACCAGCTCCGCTCCCCTCAGCCCTCAGCGGTACCGCAAGGTAAAGCCGCGCTGGTATTAATTATCCATCCCCCCTTGAATCTCATTTTCCATGAAAAAATATTAACAAAGCAACTTTTTTTTTTTTTAATCAAATGTTTGCCCTGGGAGTAGAAATTTGTTTTCTGCCTCTTGAAATGCTTACTCGTCAGTGCCCGAGGGAGCAGCACGATCGCTAGCGCTGGGATGCTGAGGCGGCACGTGCGCAGTCTGCTGGCGACCGCCGCTAAAGAGAATCTGTTGCATCTGCCTCCCCCAGCAGCTGGCACAGGCGTGCACAGCTCAGGTGAATACGCACCGTGCCGTAGATTTATCATCAGTGCTTAGGCAAGTTGTTTACCGAGCAATCAGAAAGGCTAATGATGATTAGATTTGTCAGGAAATACAGCGTATGCAGCAAGTAACGTTTTTATCTCCTTGCTTAAATGCATTAGATTAGTAAGCACTGAAGGGCTTAAAAACTAAACAAAATATTTCCTTCTAGTTAAATATGTGCTGGTAGATCCTTTAGAGGCAATAGATTTTTCTCTCTCTCTTTTTTTTATTTTTATTTTTTTCCACTCTCCTCTGAACAGTAATAAGTGCATTGGAAGGAGAGCCTGGTGGGGCACTGCTGCAAGTGCCAGTTCGCACAGAGAAATGCGATGAGCAGAGCTGCTGTGCAGCCCAATGCACCGTTGTCTGAATGAGCCTCTGTACGATGTGTGGGGCAGTGTCCTGCTGGGGACGGGGCTGGAAGCAGAAATGCCGCCGGGGAAGGGGCCGCTCTGCCCCTGCGATGCTCCTCTGCAGAGCTGGTGGGCCCCAAGGGGCCTGCACTGGGGCCGCTTGTGCCTAGTAAATGTTGGAAACGGAGTTGCTCTGAGGGATTGGAAGGGCAATGGACGCGAAATGCTGCGATTTCCCCCCCCCGGCAGACGGTTTGCCGGAGTGGCGGCCGTCGGGATGGCGTGAGGCAGAGCCAGCGCCCTCGGCGGCAGCGCTGGGGCCGTCGCCATGGCCACCCGCGAGCCCCGGGATGCGCGGGCAGGTGATGGCGGGAGCCTCCCGCGGGCGGCGGCGCTGGGAGCTGCCGCGTCCGGCTGCGGCTGCCGGAGGCCTCAGAAGGAGCGTCCTGCCTTCCAGCAGCGTCCCGGCAGGGGAAAGCGCAAAGGGGCTTTTGTTTTCTTT
>VWPW01014660.1:0-14210 GCA_013389825.1 Crypturellus undulatus
CTTTAAATGTATCAGTAAAAGGAAGACTAGGGAAGATGTTGACCTGTTACTGAATGGGGCAGGGCCCTGGATTCAGGGATAGAGAGAAGGCAAACATACAGAATGCCTTCCTCGCTTCAGTCATAGAATCATAATGGTTGGAAAAGACCTTTAAGATCATTAAGTCCAACTGTAATCCTATCACCACAGTGCCTACCAAATAATGTCCCTAATCTACATGTTTCTTGAACGCTGTGAGGGTTGGGGACTCCACCACTACCCTGGGTGGCCTCTTGCAATGCTTGACTTTACTGCTAAGCTCATCCCTCAGGAATCCTAGGCCCTGGAAACCCGAGAGAAAGTCTGGAAAAAAGATTTTCACTCCCTGTGGGAAGGAGGACAATTGGGCCAGGGCTTACTTAAGGACAGGAAGAAAGCAAATCTGTCACTCTGGAATACAAGAAGGACCATAAGGAGGATCCAGGAAACAAAAGGCCATTCAGCCTCACCTCTACGCCTGGGAAGGTGATGGAACAGCTCCTGATAGGGGCCATCTCTAAGCATGTGAAGGATAAGCAGATGATCATAGATTCATCAAGGGGAAATCCTGCTTAAAGAACATAATAGCCTTCTATGATGGAATGACTAACTGCGTAGATGAGGAGAGCTTCCTTATAGACAAACTGAGGAAGTGGAGGCTAGATGAGACAGTGAGGTGGACTCAGAACTGACTGAATGGCCAAATTCAAAGGGTTATTACCAGCGGTACAGCATCTAGCTGAAGATCTACAGCTAGCAGTGTCCCCCGGGGTCAAGTACTAGATGAACAGACAGGGTGCATCCTCAGCATGTTTGCTGAAGATTCAAAACTGGAGGAGTGGCTGATACCCCAGAAGGTTGTGCTGCCATTCTGGGAAACCTGGACAGACCAGAGATTTGGACAGGAAAGAAACTTCATCAAATTCAAAAAATGGAAGTGCAGCATCCTGCATCTAGGGAGAAAAAAATCCCATGCACCAGTATGGGTTGGGAGTTGACCTGCTGGAGACCAGTTCTGTGGAGAAGGATCTGGGGTTCTGGTGGACAGCAAGTTAAGAGTGAGCCAGCAATATGCCCTTATTGTCAAGAAGGCTTATGGTGTCCTGGAGTGTATTAGGAAGAACATTGCTAGCAGGTCGAGGGAGGTGATCCTCCCCCTCTACTCAGTGCTAATGAGGCCACATCTGGAATACCGCGTCCAGTTCTCAGCTTCCGAGTGCAAGAAAGACATGGAGTCACTGGAGTGTGTCCAGTGCAGAGCTATTTAGTTGCTGAAGGGACTGGAGCATCTCTCCTATGAGGAAAGGCTGATAGCTGAGCCTGTTTAGCCTGGAGAGGAGAAGACTAAAAGGGGAACTTATCAATGCGTACAAATACCTGAAGGGAGGATATCAGGAGGATGGGGTCAGCCTATTTTCATTGGTGCCCAGTGACAGGAGAAGAAGCAATGGGCACAAACTGAAACCCAGGAAATTCTGCCTGAATATGAGGAAAAACTTTTTGACTGTGAGGTTTAAAGAGCACTGGCAAAGGTTGCCCAGAGAGTCTTTGCTTTAAGTTATTCAAAAATCACATGGATGTGACCCTGTGCAACATATTTCAGGTGACCTTGCTTGAACAGGGAAGTTGGATTGTCTGATCTCCAGAGGTGTCTTCCTATCAGCTGCTCTTGGTCTACATTTTGAGCTATGACACTACTGTAATATTGCTGATACAAGGCAGATTTTACCTTCATAAATTTGTGAAATGCTCTGTCAGATGTGCCTGAATTTCCTTTAGGAAATCATTTGGTGTGCCCCAGAAAGATGTCTGATTGCAAATTTCCTTGAAGATTTGCCAAGCTTTTCCTATAAAATTGCAGCAGTCATTCAGCTAAAGATTTCAAAAAAGGTAGGTAGCATAAAAGTGCAAGGAAAAAAAAGTAGACTTAGGTCAAACTTAGA
Source organism: Crypturellus undulatus (assembly GCA_013389825.1). Taxonomy (NCBI): domain Eukaryota; kingdom Metazoa; phylum Chordata; class Aves; order Tinamiformes; family Tinamidae; genus Crypturellus; species Crypturellus undulatus. The sequence continues at coordinate 1,962 of VWPW01014660.1, forward strand.
TTTATCAAGTTCCAGTTCAATAAATATACTAATTGTGTCCACGAACAGTAAGTACCATTTCACTTGATAGCGAGTCAAGGTCTAGACTTCCTGATTTTCTTTCATGGGCACTGGTAGTCAGACTTTATGAGCAAAGTCTTTCATTGACTACTTAGGTGTTTCTTGGGCAAGTGAAGGTCTTCCTCAGGGCAAATCTCACTTCTTTGTTTCTGAGGCAATATATGAGTGGATTCAGGAGTGGTACTATTACTGTGTACAAGACTGCTACCAGCTTGTTAGCCCTGTAGGTATACATAAGCTTTGGGTAGGCATAAGTGAACAAGGTGGTAGAGTAGAACAATACTACTACCGTCAAGTGGGAGCTGCAGGTAGAAAATGCCTTTTGCCTCCCCTGAGAAGAGGGGATCTTCAGCACAGTGAACATGATGCAAATGTACGAGGTGACCACAGTACACAGTGGCAGCATGATAACCATCAGAGCCAAGATGAAATCCACTAGCTGAGCCAAAGAGGAATCACTGCAGGAGATATTTAGTAGGGGTGAAATATCACAGAAATAATGATTAATTTTGTCTACATTGCAGAACCAGAGCTGAACTATAAAGTTCAACTTGATGGAAGAGGTGATCAAACCACATATCCAACAGCCAGCTGTTAGCTGAACACAGAATCGAAAGGTCATGATGAACGGATATCACAGAGGATTGCATATGGCCAAGAAGCAGTCATAGGCCATAACAGCTAAGAGAATGTACTCAGTACAAACAAAAATCACAAAGAAATACAGCTGTATCATGCACCCCTGGAATGATATGCGTTTGTCTTGAGAGAGGAAATCTACTAACATCTTTGGCTCAATGACAGAAACATACCAGATTTCCAAGAAAGCCAAGTTTCCCAGGAAGAAATACATGGGTGTCTGCAAACTGTGGTTAGTTCGGATAATAAGAATGATAATGATATTTTCCAAAACAGTTAATGAATAAGCCAGGAAGAAAGCAGAAAAGAGGAGTGGCTGCAGTTCAGCAGAGGTGGAAAATCCGAGGAGAATGAAGTACATGACGCTGGTTTCATTCCTGTCACCCATTCTGTGGGGAAGGATGTACCTTATCCACCTGCAATAAATTAATATGTTACATGCTAACCTAACTTTTAATTTCTAATGGATTTCAATTTTTAAATGTCTGTCCAACCACCACGTAAAGCTCTATAAAACTTCAGACACTTTGTTGCTAGGTTTGTAGAAATTAATTGGGTGCAATTTGTCTGCTCAGTTCAGAAATTTTTGGTATAAAAATCTAACCATGCTTTTAGCTTATACTTCATGGTCATTATTCATCTCCTAGTCATCTCATGCATGTATTATTCTTCTCCAGAATTCATCTCAGCAGGAATATGTGTCTAAAATAACCAGATCAATCATGCTATTGTTATTGTCCATCCTCTCCATAGACTATAAAGAAATATTAAGTTACAAGTTTACAGGTAGACATTTATATTATCAGTGCCTTAGAGTTTACATCGGTGTTTTGCTAAAGTTATACTAGGTATATCCCCTGAATTGTGATGTCAAGTACTGGAAGCACATACACAATCTGATTAAAAAGACTTCAAACACATCTGCCAAACCCTACCAGAGGTTTCCAAGTCTAGCTCTCAACAGGGGTATACTTACATAAAGCTTATTGACATGCTACAACAGAGCAGCATAATTGCAAGTTAATTATAGTTCTGCATCTGGTTTGTTTGTAGCTAACTCAGATCATTTCTTCAAAAGTAAGATTGCCTCAGTCTATGTTATTAAAAACAAAACAGTTCTTAACCTTCTGTAGTGAAAGTTCAGGGTAGAATCCACTGCCTTAGTTGATCCTTGTGAGTATGATCAATAAAAAGCAGATGAAGTGTGGATGTATTGCAGCCTCAATGTTGTGCCAGTTGCCAGTTGCATGATTTATGCCAATAAGTAGAAGCTGACCACTTTATTTACCTTAGGTGTCCCATGAGATTTGGCCTGCAAATTACAGATAGTCTCCCAATGGAAGCAATCACAGAAAGAAGAGGAATGCCATTGTTTTCTCTGTGTTTTCATAGGCAGTAGAAGTAATAACACTTGAGATGTCTATGGTTTAATCTGAGATTCTGAACAATGAAATATATAATGAAATATATATAGGGAAGATTGGAATGTTTAGTTTTGGTTTGAAAAAAAAAAAAGAGTATAGAAATCATTTACCAAAGATGAAGTTATAAAAAGATTTTGTGTCCTCACTTTAAATCCAGAGCCTTGGCTGGTAGTCCTGATTTGATAAACCATACCTCCCACACTGTGGTTTTTCTTACAATCTTCAATACATGTGATATCTATTTTCTTAAATATTGTATTAGAACACAGATATTATCTTGCAATGATTTTGTGAGTGCATCTATGAGATGGACTGAATCAATTTCTAGAAATTCCTAATCTACTTCTATTTGTGAAATTGGCCTATAAAAACTCACTTCAATATCTAAGTGCCTGAATCAAATACTCCCAGTCTTGCAGAATAATTATAAATCAAAATAGGAGATTCAAAATGGAGTTTAAGACATATCTATTTAACTTCAGGTCTTTGTTACATATAGGATAAATTATTCCCAGTTTATACACCTAAAATGTAAATCACTGCAATTGGAATCAGTTGGTTGAAGACAAATGTCTAGTGCTATTTGAGATATTCTCAAATCTTATCACTGGCTTCCACTTGATACTCCAAAAGAGTGTGGGTCTTACATAGGTCTCGCATCATATCTGACAACCCTGCACAAATGTGTCCAATAGCCTATAGTGTCTAGAACTACCATGGACTAATAAATTTTGGGAACTATAGTAAACAGTAGAGACAAAGGACTCCAGAAAGCAGTTCCACAGAACAGTTCACAGATTTGGTCAGCTAAATAGCTATTTAGATTCTCTATTTATTGTCCTGAATTGTATTCTATCCATATAATATCAACTAAAACACTTATCTCACACATAGCCACGCAAAACACAGATTATGTCTGAATATGCACTGTAGACCACTCCAGTTAGGTGAAATTAATCCCTTTCTTATCATCCAAAGATGAAGAAAAACCTTGGGTCATATGACTATATGTGCAATGATGTTCTGTATATCCTGGGGCATTCAAATCACTTCTAGTGGAATGCAAGACCTGCAGAACACCAATGCCCTTTTGAAGCAGAAGCTGGAGGCCAAACAGGGTCCTGTAAAGCATACAGTGGAGCAAGGGGTGACTTGTCAATGTGACACCCATGTACAAGATGGGTCGGATGGAGGATCCGGGGACCTATAGACTTGCTTGTCAGCCTGACCTTGGTATCAGGGAAAGTTATGGAGCAGATCATCTTGAGGGTGATCACACAGCTGTGTGGGACAACCAGGGGATCAGGCCCAGCCAATGGAGCTACATGAAAGTCAGGTCCAGTCGAGATGTCCAGGTAATTCGTCACAAGTGATGCTCCCCAAGGGGGCCGGTCCTCATTAATTTCTTCAGAAAATTTGCAGGTGACACAACGATGGGTGGAACAGTTGATCTGCTTGAGGGTAGGAAGGGTCTACAGAGGGATCTGGGAAGGCTGGATTCATGAGCTGAGCCCAACTGTGTGAGGTTCAACAAGGTCAAGTGCCAGGTCACTTTGGTCACAACTACCCCATGCAGCGCCACACGCTTGGGGCAGAGTGGCTGGAGAGCTGCTCAGCTGAAAAGGATCTGTGTGTGTTGGTCAACAACCAGCTGAACGTGAGGCAGTAGTATGTCCAGATGGCCAAGAAGGCCAACAGCCTCCTGGCTTGTATCAGGAATAGTGTAACCATCAGGACCAGGGAAGTGATCGTCCCCCTGTACTTGGCGCTACTGAGGTCGCACTTCGAATCCTGTGTTCAGTTTTGGGCTCCTCACTGCAAGAAAGACATAGAGGTGCTGGAGCGTGTCCAAAGAAGGGCAATGAAGCTGGTGGAAGGAATGGAACACAAACTTTCTGAGGAGCCGCTGAAGGAGTTGGGAGTATTTATTTTGAAGAAGAGGAGGCCCAAGGGAGACCTTATTGCTCTTTACAACTCCCTGACAGGAGGTTGTGTGTGTGGGCACTCTGGGCGCAATCTCTTCTCCAAAATAACTACCAAAAGGACATGAGGAAATGGCTTCAAGTTGCACCAGGAGGGGTTCAGATTAAATATTAGGAAAAATTTCTACATGGAAAGAGTAGAACAGGTTTCTGAGGGAAGTGGTAGAGGCATCGTTGCTGGCAAATTGTAAAGGAAATGTGTGGATGAAGCATTTATAGACATGGTTTGGCAGGCATGGTGTTGAAGAGTTTACAGTTGGACCCAAATATCTTGAAGAACTTTTCCAACCAAAATGATTCTATGATTCTATGATAGTATGTATGGAGGCCTTGGCCAAATGAAATTCTGTATAGAAAATGCAAAACTCTGTACCCGTGGAAAAATAACTTCATATATCAATCAATCAGGTTTGTGGTGTCTGTCACTTACAGACATACCAACAGCCTTTCCTTGACACTCACCATGTGTTTTGTGAGTATTTCCATCAGTAAAGCCTTTGGGGTATGCATACAGAATCACAGAATGGTTGAGGTTGGGAAGAGGCCTCTAGAGAGCACCTAGTCCAACCCCCCTGCTCAAGCAGGGACACCTAGAGCATGTGGCACAGAGTGGCATCCAAGCGGGTTTTGAAAAACTCCAGAGAAGGAGTTCTCCAGGATGGAAAACAGCAATATCATGGCTCTACTCAGCATACTCTTCAGGTCATGGTTCTCTGGGTGATAGTCTCCTAGAGTGGATATGAATTGGGACACTTTCCGCATTGCTGAGTACCAATCAAAGGGTGGGGTTTTTTTTGTCACATCTGTAATGTTTTCCCCTTCTGGCTGTTTGGGTTTATTCAAGTCACATGCATATACCTTGTAGACCCCAAACCACCTGGCTGCTGGTTAGGCTGCAAGAAATCCATTTCCTGGATAGTGGGAAATGCTCTCTGTTCATATATCTACTTATTTGGTCTCCCTATGTACACTACAGGGCTTGGTTGGTGAAATGAATTGCAACCTCAACAAGGTAGTTTGAGTCAGTAACTCCTACTTCAGTGTCCACCCCCTCGGAGAGCTAACCTATTACAGGGCACTACATGACCATACACGACATGACCTTGAGATATGGTAATGGCCAACCCTCTGCTCAAGATGTTGTTTATCGAGTTCGAGGGTTCTTTCTTTGCATGGCATTTGCAACCTTGCACTCCTGAGCATCTATCACATGGGAGACGTGCACGTGTTACACTCTAAGCACGTGACCAGTTGATATATTCCTCTCCGGAGTGAGCATAGAGGGAACAGCCATGCAGTGTGCAGTCACTGAAGCAGGCAGTTGCCTGATAAATGCTTTTAATCTGAACCATGAGGTTACCAGTAGCGGACAACTTGATCATTTGCTCTCTAAATAGCTCATTCATTCACTCTATCAATCCTGCCATTTGTGGATGATAGGATATGTGTTCACACTATTCCTTGCTCTCCAGCCCAATATTGAACGTCGTTCCCTGTAAAATGAGTGCCCTGATCATTCTGGATTTCCAGTAGGGGACCAAATAACTAAGTCTTCTAATGCCTGGGTAGTTGAGAAACAGTGTACATGGTCACCTGACAAGCATGAAGCAGACAAATGAAGTGTCACTTGTCAAGCATATTTGAGAGGTTTGTTGGTGAGTATTCAAGAGCCTTTGCAAATGGTCCTGAGTCAGCGGCACCTGCAATGTAATACAAGACTATTCAAGAAACAGTCAATCATTAACTGTGCAGAAGCCAGTCAATCTGAGTCATCTGACTAGAAGAACAGAATTATTGTTTATGGTAGGTAAGAGGTATAAAACTAGTCCACCATTCTCCTCCCGGAAATGGGAGAGAGAGTTATTAAAATAATATAAAGAGAAGTTTTGGTTGGACATTTGCCATGTCCAGATTTTGAATATCCCCAAGGATAGAGACTCCACAATATCTTTTGGTAACATGTTCCAGTGTTGAGTTTTCTCTTATGCTAAAAAGAAATTTCCTGTATTTTAGTTGTAGTTGCTGTAGTCTGTGCTGGAGAGGAAGATCACTTCTTTTCCATATTCATATGATGTATAGTAAGTCATATGGCTTTGTGTCATCTGCTTCATCTGCTTTTATATAGAGTACAGTAGAGTTAGAATAGCTGTCACCATAGACCAGACAAAATGGAAATAAATTCCCTGTGTAGTCAATGAAGGAATGCAAGTTCCTCCAGAGATACATTCTACTAAATTAGTCTCTATATTCATATCACTATAAATCCATCATTATATATCCATATACCCATACCTCTAAATTCATATTTAACCACTGCCTAATTTTGCATTTCTGTATAAGCTTTAAACTATTGAGTACAAAGGAGATCTAGCAAGCAAGGCAGTGTAAGTCCTTCCCTTATTGTTAACATGACATTTAACTTTGTCTTTCATGCTTATTACTTCTCCTTAAAGCAAGTTAGTGGTGAGATTCATATTGTCAGAAAGTCATGAATAAGACTCATATTGATCAGTGCCCCGTATTTCCCAAATTTCAAGAAAAAGTGCTTGGAACATCTTGTTTCAGTTTTTAAATAACACAAACCAGAGTTTTTTCGCAAGTGATTTAATTACAAAATCCAGTCATTGCTTTCCTGTTTTCTTATCTCACTACAAATGCTGATGTTTCTGCAAAGAAAACCCTTTTGCTGAACAAGGTCTTTCTGAGTGCAACCTTAATTTCCTGGTTCCTCAGACAGTATATGATGGGATTGAAGAGAGGAACAACAACAGCATAGAAAGTAGACACAATTGTGTTTGTGTTGTGGTCTGGAAGTGCTTTGGGCCTCACATAGATGAAAATACTTGTGGCATAGAAAACAGTGACCACTATGAGGTGAGTAGCACAGGTAGAGAAAGCTTTTTGGCAGGCTTGTACAGAGGAAATGTGAAGTACAGTGAAGATTATATATGCATAAGATAGTATTACTACAAGCAGAGGGATCAGGAGAATAAATAGGGCAGCCACAAAATCCATACGGGCAGCTCTTTCCGTGTCTGTGCAGGCTAAGTTCAGGAGGGGAGAAACATCACAGAAGAAATGGTTGATTATATTGGGTCCACAGTACGTTAGCTGAGAAATAAAATACACTTTGCACGCAGAAATAAAAAATCCAGTCAACCAAGATCCTGTGGTGAGGTAGACACAAACAGAGTGGCTTATAATGACAGAGTAATGGAAAGGCTTACAAACAGCAACATAACGGTCGTATGCCATGACTGCCAGCAGCAGGCACTCAGTGTTGCCCAAGCTAAGAAAGAAGTACAACTGTGTCATACATCCCATGAAGGAGATATGTTTTCTCTGCAACACAAAGCCGAGCATCGTCTTGGGGAGTGTTACTGTTACATACCAGATTTCAAGGAAGGACAAATTACTCAGAAAGAAGTACATGGGAGTGTGGAGGCTATAATTTGTCCAAACAGTCAGGATGATGACAGTATTTTCTGCTATAACTAAGATATAGGCAATGAGAAACAGTGCAAAGAAGAGAATCTGTAAGTGAGGAGTAGCAGGAAATTCAAGGAGAATGAATTCTTCCACTCTGCTGTTATTGCTCACTTCCATGTCTCCCATATATCTCTGTAAAAGCAGTAACATCAACAACTTAGCATTACTGAACACAATATATTAGAGTACACTTCTGTCTCTCTTTCTCTGTCTTCTCTCTTTGTCTGGTTTTATAGTTGTTTTACATTCCTTTTCAGGCTATGGTCAAATTAAAACTAGTTTTGATACTAATATTGATGTTAGTTCTGTTAAAGTATTCAAAGATGCATGACATTTAGAAAAAAATAACATTAATTCAAGAGAATTCCAAATTCTCTGAATGAGCCATGCATAACTTGTCTTCTTCCTTTTAGAGGAATTATCTGCTTTTCTCTCTAATAGTTTTGTAAATTGTGTTATGAACTTAATTGCAATTTTTTGAACACGATTACCAGTAATTTGGCTTCCATAAACATTTCTGAAAATAGCCAAGTAGTATGATTACCAATAGAAGCATTTACACAGTCCTCATCAACCATTACTACTTTGTAAGGATGAATCTGGGACAGAGTTTGCTTCTTAAGACAGGTCAGAATTAAAGCTGTAATCACAGTCATATTTAAAAGAATAAGCATAAATATAACTTTTTCTGCATTACAATTCAAGTGTCCAGAAACCACAGTATTAATCCAAAATATAATTTAAAAATTCCCTTTAAAGATTCAGATGATTTTTGAGAAACTTTGCCAACTGGTTCATATTTGGAATAATTTATTTCAGTTCTTGTATAAATAGGGTGCAAGCCTGAATAACTACTGGGAATTGGAATCCTCTCTCCCATGATAAAGGCAAAATTCATTTGTGTAGGCATGGACTGTAGAGCCACTATAAACACCCTGGGATAACTGAGGCATCAAGACAGGGATGACAAACATTACACAAAATTTGTATCATCTCTGTGCACTTCTAGAATAGTAGTTGGAGGGTAGATGGGATAGGCAAGAGCATCTAAAAGTCTTGTTTCAGGCAACTGAATCGTGTCATAAAGGGTTGCCTTACTTGCCCATAAATAGTAGCTTACTCTTGAGATACCATAAGTTATAAAAACAGCAGTGAACTGCACAAACCTCTGGGGGGATATCTGCCCTTCTGAAAGCGTAGCCAGAGGTTGGACAGGACCATTCTGGACAACTCTGAAGACGACCTGTGTGTGGACAGGTTCTTTGTCAATACTGATGAAATCTGCTGACTATGGAAGTTGAGACTCATACGGACTGATTCAGTTGTCTAATCATAGACTGTTGCTTCAGGTAGCCTAGGCTATCCAATATAAATACCTTGGGCTGCATGTGTGCTTCTGATATGATAGATGGAAGGTATTATCAAGAATAACTTAAGTAGTATTCAGCATCTACACATAGGTAACTGAATTTGACTCTGATCTTATGAGCACATCTATATGTAGGCACAAAAATTCAGGACCCTTAACGTGACAACTGAATCACATTGCTCATGTTTAAGTCTGGAAAAGATGTCCTTTATAATCAATGGAGAAAAAGAGAGAAAAGCAAAGAGAAATTCAGCTTACATGTTATGTATCTGGACATAAGATGACAACTGTGATGATGCTCTATTAATTAGAAGAGAGACAACATTAGCTTTCCCAAATATAGATATCTAAATTCTAAAGACTCTAATACACCTGTTTTTTGTTAATACAAATTTATCGTATCAGCAATACTGTGAATAATCATTGGAAAAGGTTTCAGAATTCTCTAATCTTCCCATATACCAAATTAACATTAATGATGCATTTAGCTCTTGAATGCATAGCTATAGAAACCATCATAGTGCCTTGTGTAGTCACAGATCCTTTTCCTGAAAGTTACTTGCATGATTCATTAGAGTTCTTTTGAGGAAAAGGGGAAGGAAGAGAAGGGAAGGGAAGCCAAACAGCAGGTACTTTAATTGTTAAAACCAAAATTTAAAGATATTGCTGTGATTTTTCTGTTTCCATGGAAACTCTGGGATTTTCCTTGAGAAATAAAACTTACTTTGTGGCTTCTCAATTAAAGGATTTAGCTCCATGCTCATCTTTTTTTTTCTTGGATTTTTTTTTAACCAGCTTTGTTTATTAATATACTACTCAGCAGATCTTAATAAATAAATAAGCAAACACTTAAATAAAATAGTAAATAGGTCAGTAAATTCACTTACAGATTTGGATCCTTGTACAAATATAGAATGGATTCCATGAAGCTTAGAGAGAAGGTAATAAAGATATTCTCTTTACAGAGTGTTATGACGTCTATTCATTACTTCTTCCTTTTCGCCAAGACTTAGTGTATGCATTTTAGTTTGTTCTTCCAAAGGGACCAATCAAAGAAACAAACTATTTCTTCTCTTGTCCCTAACCTCTTAATAGTATTTATCATTAAGATTAAGAAATTACCTCAATCAAAGAAACAGAATATATGGTCTTTTCCAGATAGCCAAAAATAGTTTAAAAAGCATTTCTGTTTGTGAGGAATTATTTTAAAAGGTTTGTAATAGATAAACTAAACTATTTACGACATTGCTTATGACAGAGGTTTGCAGGACCTTATTGAACTCATGTTCTGAGAAGCTTCTCTTCAAATGAATGTGAGACTAATCACAGAATCACAGATTGCTTTGCAGAATGGTTGATGCTGGAAGGGAATGGCCCAGCACAATCAGGATCATGTAGAGCACACTGTCCAGGGTCCTGTCCAGATGGCTTTTGTATATATTTGAGGAAGATACTTATATTCAAGGAAGATTCCCCTCTGCAGTCTTCTCTTTTCCATGTTAAAAAGGCCCAGCTCTCTCAGCCTTTCCTCATAGGAGAAATGTGGTAATCCCTTAAGAATCTTAGCAGCCCTTCACTGGGTTCCCTCTAGGATCTACACATTTCTCTTGTACTGGGGAGACCAGGACTGAACACTGTACTTCAGATGTACACCATGTCTGAGCAGAGAGGCTCACATCCCTGAACCTGCTAGTGATGTCTTTCTAATGCAGCTCTGGATTTCACTGTCCTTGACTACAACTGTTGACCATGGTTAATTTGTGATCCCTCAGGACCAGAAAGTCCTTCTCCATGGAGCTGTTCTCCAGCTGGAGAACACACTTGATATATATGGGAAGACCATACCAACTGACATGTGAGTGGGGTCCCCAGTATCCAGGAAGTAGATTCCTTGCAGCCCACCCAGCAGACAAGTTTTTTGGGGTCTATAGGCTGCACTGTGTGAGTGCATGTTCTGAATAAATCCTAACAATCTGAAGGGGAAAGTATTGCTGATAGGCCAGGAGATACTCACCTGGAACTAATCAAAAGGGGAAGTATCCCACTTCATGTTCCCTCTAGGAGATTCTCACCCAGAGGACCATGACTGGATGAATATCCTGAGCGGAACTGCAGCACTGCTGTTATCCACCCTAACCTGGTACACTGACAGTAGACGGAACACTGAGAAATTGCAGCAAGTGCATGGAACCTGATGTTCGTAAAATGATGAATCTACTCCAAGTGCTACAAGATGTAAGATCTGGAGAATGAGCATGGAACAGGCTCTGACAGTGACTGTCATCATGGTTGTCGAATTTAGGATTATGGGGAAAATACATTATTCTTTTTCCCATCATTGGGCTGATCAGTTTTCACAGAATCATAGAATGCTTAAGGTGAAGGGACCTCTAGAGACCATCTAGTCCAACCTCCCTGCACACACAGGGTCACCTAGTACTCATGGCACAAGACTGCGTCCAAGTGCGTTTTGAAGATCTCCAGAGAAGCAGATTCCACAATCTCTCTGGGCAGCCTGTTCCAGTGCTCTGTCACCCTCACTGTCAAGAAATTTTTCCTTAAGTTCCTGTGGAACTTTTGGTGTCTTAGTTTGTGGCCATTTCCTCTAGTTTTGTCGGGGGCTACCACTGAAAAGAGGCCAGCCCCATCTTCTTCGCTCTGTCCCTTGAGGTATTTATATACACTGATCAGGTCCCCTCTCAGCCTTCTCTTTAGGCTGAACAGGCCCAGTTTCGTCAGTCTCCCATCATAGGGCAAATGTTCCAGGCCCCTGATCATTCTTGTAGCCCTGCACTGGACTCTCTCCAGCAGCTCCACATCCTTCTTGTCCTGGGCGGCCCAGAACTAGACACAGCTCTCCAGATGTGGCCTCACCAGAGCTGAGTAGAGGGGCAGGATCACCTCCCTCGACTTGCTGGAGACGCTCATCTTAATGCACTCCAGGATCCCATTTGCCNAGACGCTCAGCTTAATGCACTCCAGGATCCCATTTGCCTTCTTGGCCACGAGGGCACACTGCTGCCTCATGGTCAACCTGTCGTCCACCATGACGCCCAGGTCATTGTCTGCAGAGCTGCCCTCCAGTAGGTCAGTCCCCAGCCTGTACTGGTGTCTGTGGTTATTCCTCCCCAGGGGCAGGACCCTGCACTTGGCCTTATTGAATTTCATAAGATTTCTACAGCCAAGTTGTCCAGTCTGTCCAGGTCCCTCTGGCTGGCAGTGCAGCCCTCTGGGGTATCAGCTACTCCTCCCAGTTTTCTATCACCATCAAAAAAAAAAAAAAAAA
>VWPW01014660.1:14227-48089 GCA_013389825.1 Crypturellus undulatus
AAAAAAAAAAAAAAAAAAAAAAAAAAACCAAAACACTTCTCCCATCTCACCCTATCAGGTACCCCAGCCAACAGCTATGAGGCCTTGGAGGAGGAAGGGCAATCAGTGGATAGTGTAGGAGAGAGTCCCTCTCCTCCAAATATAGTAATACAGTCAGAAAGGCAAACCCCACATATTGTGACCACAGGAATGAGGGAGAAAAGGCAGGTTATACTCATGGGGGACTCCTCAATTCAGGGAATGGAGGGTCTGATATGTAGGCACAACCCTCCTCTAAGAGAAGTCGGCTGCCTTCCTGGGGCCCGGAATAAGGAAGTCACCAGGAAACTTCCCAGCCTGGTTCAACCCAACTATTATCCATTGATGGCCCTTCATGTGGGAGAAGAGGAAGTGACAATGTGTAACTTGAGGGCAATCAAAAGGAGCTTTAGGGAATTGGGGCAGACAATCAGGAATTCAGGTGTGCAGGTCATATTCTCTTCCATTGTTCCCAGTGCTGGCAATGGGATAAGGAAGTCACCAGGAAACTTCCCAGCCTGGTTCAACCCAACTATTATCCATTGATGGCCCTTCATGTGGGAGAAGAGGAAGTGACAATGTGTAACTTGAGGGCAATCAAAAGGAGCTTTAGGGAATTGGGGCAGACAATCAGGAATTCAGGTGTGCAGGTCATATTCTCTTCCATTGTTCCCAGTGCTGGCAACAATATAGAAAGAAACAGGAGGATACAGTCCATCACCATGTGGTTCCGTGACTGGTGTCATTGCCACAACTGGTTTCTTTGGCATCAGGAAGCCTTACATGGCACCAGGCATGATGGAATCTAATGCGATCCACCTTTCTCAAAGCGGGAAGAGAGCCCTGGGTCATGAGCAAGCATGGCTCATTGAGAAGGTTTTAAACTAGATTCAAGGGAGGAGGGGTTTTTTTACTGGGAAAGTAGGTGATAAGGTAGGTGATGGCCTGACATGCCACTTACAGCAGCCTAACTCCATAGCCTATGAAGGGCACCCTGAGCCTGAAGAGGTTAAATGGCAAAATATGAGAACTTCTGAAAGCCCACATAGTCAAGAAGCAGCTGTCCCAGCTATAATGAGAGGCACATTGGGAGCCTAACTCAAATGCCTCTAGGTAAACACAGGCAGCATGGGGAATAAACAAGGAGAATTGGACATGCGTGTGCAATTGCAGGGCCATGATCTCATTGCAATTACTGAGACATGGTGGGACAGCTCTCATGACTGGAACGTGGCCATGGATGGCTTTAGGCTTTTCAGGAAGGACAGGTCAGGAAGACGAGGTGGCAGAGTTGTTCTTTATGTGAGAGAGCAACTGCAATGTATGGAGCTCAGCATAGGGGAGGATGAAGCGCGGGTCGAGACTCTGTGGGTGAGGATTAAAGGGTAGGCCAACAGGGCCAACAGTGGTCGTGGGAGTTTACTACAGGCCACCTGACCAGGAAGAGGAAGTGGATGAGGCCTTCTACAGGCAGCTGCAAGAAGCCTCATGATCCCAGGTCCTGGTCCTTATTGGGGACTTCAACCACACTGATGTCTGCTGGGATAATCACACAGCTAGGAACAGACAGTCCAGGAGGTTCCTGCAGAACATTACAGATAACTTCTTGATGCAGGTGGTGATGAACCAACAAGGGGAGGGGTGCTGCTAGACCTGATACTAACAAACAGAGATGGTCTAGTGGAAAATGTGAGGGTTGGGGGCAGTCTGGGCTGCAGCGACCATGAGATGTTGGAATTCATGATCCTGTGCGGAGCAAACTGGATGAGAAATAGGATTGCAACCCTGGACTTTAAGAGAGCTAACTTTGACCTCTTCAGGGAGCTCCTTGGAGGAATCCCCTGGGCGAGGGTCCTAGAAGAAAAGGGGGTCCAGGAGAGCTGGCTAATATTCAAACGCCACTTTTTCCAAGCTCAGGATTGGTGCATTCCTACAAGAAGGAAGTCGAGCACAGGACTCAGGAGATCTGCGTGGATGGGCAAGGAGCTGCTGGGTAAACTTTCTGAGAAAAAGAGCACATACATAATGTGGAAGAAAGGCCAGACCACATGGAAGAATATAGGAACATTTTCAGAGAATGGAGAGATGCAATGAGGAAGGCCGGGGCCCGTTTGGAATTGGAGTTAGTGAGGGATGTTAGGGACAACAGGAAGAGCTTCTATAAATACATCAGCAGCAAGAGGAAGACTAGGGAAAATGTTAGTCCATTGCTGAACGGGGAGGGTGCCTTGGTGACGGAGGATGCAGAGAAGACAGAGTTACTAAATGCCGTCTTTACTGCTAAAGCCAGACTTCGTGAACTACAGAGCCCAGACATAAGAGAGAAAACCGGAAGAGAAGATGACTTTCCGCTAGTTGAGGAGGATTGCGTTAGAGATTATTTAGGCAAACTGGATCCCCATAAATCAATGGGCCCAGATGAGATGCACCCTACAGTGCTGAGGGAACTGGCAGGGGTTATTGCTCTCCATCATCTTCGAGAGGTCATGGAGACCAGGGGAGGTGCCAGAGGACTGGAAGAAAGCCAACGTCACTCCAGTCTTCAAAAAGGGCAAAAGGGAGGAGCTGGGAAACTACAGGTTGGTCAGCCTCACCTCCATCCCTGAAAAGGTGATAGAGCGGCTCATACTAGACACCATCTCTAGGCGTGTCAAGGAAAAGAAAGGGATCAGGAGTAGTCAGCATGGATTCAGCAAGGGGAAGACGTGTTTGATGAACCTGATAGCCTTCTACAATGGGATGACTGGCTGGCTGGATGATTGGAGAGCCATGTATGTTGCCTACCTTGACTTCTGCAAGGCTTTTGACACAGTCTTTGATAACAGACTCATAGGAAAGATCTGGAAGTATGGACTGGACAAGTGGACAGTGAGGTGGATTGAGAACTGGCTGGATGGCAGAGCTCAGAGAACTGTGATAAATGGGGCCGAGTCTAGTCGGAGGCTTGTGGTCAGTGGTATCCCTCAGGAGTCGGTGCTGGGCCAAGTTGCTGTTCAACTTGTTCATCAATGACTTGGATAAGGGGACAGAGCGCACCCTGAGCAAGTTTGGGGACAATACCAAACTCAGTGGAGTGACTGACACTCCAGAGGGCTGTACTGCCATTCAGACAGCAGGTTGGAGAGTTGGGCACAGACGAACTTCATGAGGTTCAACAAGGGCAAGTGCAAGGTCCTGCACCTGGGCGGAATAACCCCATGCACCAGTACAGATTAGGGGTAGACCTGCTGAAAGGCAGCTGCTTGGAGAGGGATTTGAGAGTCCTGGTTGATAAGTTAACCATGAGTCAGAAATGTGCCCTTGTGGCCAAGAAGACCAATGGGATCCTGGTCTGCATGAGGAGTGTTGTCAGCAGGTCGAGGGAGGTGATCCTCCTTCTCTACTCAGCTCAGGTGAGCCTGCACCTGGAGTACTGGGTGCAGTTCTGAGCTACTCGGGAGAAGAGGGACGTGGAGCTTCTAGAGATGGTCCAGTGTAGAGCAACAAAGGTGATTAAGGGACTGGAGCATCTATTGTATGAGGTGAGAGTAAGTGAGGTCAGCCTGTATAACCTAGAGAAGATTGAGAGGAGATCTGATCAATATGTATAAGTACTCGAGGGGAGAATGCAGGGAGGATGGGGTCCAACTCTTCTCAGTGGTGGCCAGTGATAGGACAAGGGGTACTGGATACAAGTTGAAACACAGGAAGTTCCATCCTTGTGAGTAACTTCTTTTCTAACTTTTTCTCCTCAGAGAGGATGTAGAGACCCTCCTCAGAGAGGATGTAGAGACTCCTTCTCTGGAGATCTTCAAAACCCACCTGGATGTGACCTGGTGCCACATGCTGTAGGTATCCCTGCTTGAGTAGAGGGATTGGATTAGATGCTCTCTAGAGGTCCCTTCCAACCTCAATCATTCTGTGATTCTGTGACAGACAAACACTGGGAAAGGTTATATTTCGATCCTTGGAGGTTTTCAAATGCTACCTGGAGAAAGGTGAAAAAAGTTTTATATATATTGTATATATATACTTTTTTCATTTTTTGTCCTTTACTGCCATCTTGTTAAAGAAAAAGTTTTTCTTGAATATTATTCTTTATCTTTCTCCTTCCCTAATGTTTTAAAAGTGCTTACTAGGGGTAGTAGATAGGTTATCTACTTCAAGGAGTTACCATGATTCTTAGTGCCCCAGGCACACAATGATGCCATTTTTATTCTCTTGATTTGTGTGCAGTTACAGTATAATGAACTGTAAACAACAAGCAGCAAGTGGTAATGCTGTATCAGAGCTTGTAGATCAGGTCATAAAAATATCCATTGTTCCAAAAGTTCCACTGAAACAAACTAGCAAGCATGGAGACTTGAATCACTTAAATACACAGCTGCCTTTGGTCATATTAATATCTAACTTCCAGTGTACTTAGTTGCCTAAACTTCAGTATCTCTTGTTATTTGAAGTGTTGGGTATCTCACTTAACTATTATCTGAAAAGGGTATGAATGTCCTACAAGTATTGGGCCATAACAGCAAGCCTGTGTAAGTTCCTTAGACACCCTCCTGTGCTGGTGCTAAAACACAATCTTATACTACTGCTCCACTGATCACAGTGCAAGCTCAAACAGTTAGCTCATAATTAGATACTGACATTTTAGACAGAGAAAGCTAAGTGAGATTAATATCTGTTGCCTCCATATCTATCTTTTTTTTCCAGCAAGAAACAAATATAGGTAAAGCAGAATGTCTTGGAATCACAGAATCACTATAGTTGGAAAAGACCTTTGAGATCATGGAATCCTTAACCCTTAAACCCTTCAACACCATGCCAGCTAAACTATACAATCATAGAATCATTATGGTTGGAAAAGACCTTCAATATCATCGAGTCCAGCCATAAACCCTTCAACACCATACCTGCTAAACCATGTCCCTAAGTGCCTCAGCTACATGTGTTTTGAACACTGCCAGAGAAGGTGACTCCACCACTTGCCTGGGCAGCCTCTTCCAGTGCTTGACTACTCCTTCTGTGTAGAAATGTTTCCTAATATCTAACCTGAACCTCCTCTGGTGCAACTTGAGGCCATTTCCTCTTGTTCTACTGGTAGTTAGTTATTCTGGGAGAAGAGATTGTCCCTCCACCACCCTCCCTACAACCTCCTTTCAGGAAGTTGTAGAGAGTGTTAAGGTCTTCCCTGAGCCTCCTCTTCTCCAGACTAAATAACCCCAGCTCCCTCAACTGCTTCTCATAAGGTCTGTGCTCCAGGCCTTTCACCAGCTTTGCTGCCCTACTTTGGACATGTTCCAGCATCTCAATGTCTTTCTTGTAGTGAGGGGCACAAAACTGAACACAGAATTCGAGATGCAACCTCACCAGCACCGAGTACAGGGGGATGGATGATACAGGGGGATGGATGGATACAGGGACAGGTTATGGATCCTCACATTAGGCTGAAGTCTGTTGATATATATTTCTGTGGATGTGTTATCACACCCCCTACAAGATAAAAAAAGCCAAACTTTCAGGTGATTTTTTCCAGAGGGGAAGTCATCAATGCAGATAGCAGAACAGGCATAAGAATAAAGAAAACTCACCAAACACAGAAGAAGACGGGTGATGGTTATATAATGTGTTCCTATAGAACAAATTGCCATCTCTTGCATAAAAGTAGATACGAAGTCCTGGCTATAGTTTGTTTAGACACATCATAAATATAAACATGGTTACCTTGGATTCTTTCCATAATCAACAGACAGAAATAGTCATCTCCAAGGTGAATGAATTGTGAAGGGTCATTGGAAATGTCTCACCTTCATTTCAGATAATAAAATTACCCATATTTCTAAAGTTGGGTGTAACAAATAATGATTCCAAGGGCTTATCTGTTCACTTTCCCATTTAATTGTCAGAGAATCAGAAAAAAAATGGTCTGTGTGATGTCCATATTTTACCTATGCAGGAACTGGAGGATTAAGAAACTGAAATGCCTTCTAAAAATTGTCATGGTAGGAGAGGAAGCCCATGGTTCCTATATTCCAACTTTGTCTACATTCTTCTCTAATGTGTGTTCCAGCCTCACTTATCTCCAAGACAAGCTTTTAGCATTTAGAGCAATAAAAAATTCCAGAAACTTAATATTGTCTCTTGAGTGACAAATTAAATCAGTACACTTCAAGGCTGTGGGTCATTCACTGATCTTTTCAAAGCCCTTTTCACCTCTTTGTTTCTCAGGGTATAAATGAAAGGATTCAGGAAGGGTGTGACAATAGTGTTAAGTACATGGACAGTTTTACTCATATCTAATGAGTCCCTTATGGAGGGTTTGACATGGAGAAAAATGGTAGAACCATACCAAATAATCACAGCAGTGAGATGGGAAGAACAAGTGGAAAAGGCCCTTCGTTGACCTATGGCTGATGGCATTCTCAGTATGGTGGAGATGATGTAAATATAGGAGACCAGGGTTATTGTACATGAGCCAAGGATGACGATGAAAGAGATAATAAAGGCAACCAACTCAAGTCCACTTGTATCTGTGCAAGAGAGAGCTATCCATGAGGCTATGTCACAAAAAAAGTGATTAATAGTATTAGACCCACAGAAAGACAATCTGCTAATCATATATGTAGGTATGGCGATGAACAGGAAGCCACATAACCACGATCCAAAGGTCAGCTTAGTTAAAAGGGTGCTATTCATAACTGAATTATAATGTAGGGGGAAACAGATTGCTAGACAACGGTCACATGCCATAACAGCCAAGAGAAAATATTCTGTGCAGCCCAAGGAGAAAACGGAATACATTTGCAGAAGGCAATTATTAAAGGAAATGGTTGGATTTCCACCTAGAAGGACCACTAGAGCTTTTGGGACACAAGATGTGGTGTACCAGATCTCTAAGAAGGAGAGGTTGCACAATAAAAAGTACATAGGGGTATGAAGTTGTGGATAGCATTTCACTAACACCATGATGAAGAAGTTTCCTATAATTGCCACAATGTACATGATGAGGAAAAGAGTGAACAAAACTGTTTTCATATACTTATTGCCAGGGAAACCCAGAAGAATGAAAACATGGATGCCACTTTGGTTTCTTCTTTGAACATCAGAAGTAAGATTCATCTGAGTCACAAAAGATAAGAAAGAAACAGAGATTTGTTCAGTGCATGAATACTTTTTTTGCGCGTAGCTATTAGAATTTAAAAAAGGCAGAAAAATAAACCAAAAACAACACTACTTTAAAATGTGCAAACAAGTCCATCTCTTTTCTTTCTGTCTTGCCTGACCATACTAGATTCCCTTGTGTCAACAGAGGGAAATAAACATCTAGATGATGGTTATCTTCTCTTTTGTGTATATATGTATATATATATTTGCATATATATGCATATACATACATATCTTAGTGAGGAATCATACTGCAGAAGTGCTTATTTCTTTCCAAATATAGAATATATAGAAGTATAGATTGCTAATTCAAATGTATTTTGATTATGTCTACAACAAAACAGATGAATCCCACTCCATATCTTTAGACAGACAAAGAATAATGACAGAAAGATTGATATAGAGAAATTGCATGGGAAGAATCATGCAATAATTGATTGCATTTAAGAAATGAAGAAGAAAGAAAGCCACTGCAGGTTATCCAGGAATGAGTTCAGAATTAGATAAGCAGAACACACAACTAAAATAAGAAATAAATGATAAAATGACTAATAAAAAAAGAATTAAAATGGGTCAAAGCTCCCAAAACTTGCAATAAGCAGGGATAGATAGAAAGCTAAAGAGTCAATATATATAGAATCAGAATAATTCAGGTCAACTAGTCCAATCTGTTGCTTAATGCAAAGTCAACTATAATCTGAGAGCTTTACATTCACATGGATGGGTAAAGAGAAAGATGAATGCAGTGACAGAGGTATAACATAGAGACAAACTGAATTAGAAATGTTTTCTAACTTTACCTTGAATTTCACTGTGGCAAAAAACTCCACAAAGAGATCACAATAATCAGTGCAAGAACAATATTTTTCCTCTGAAATCACTAATACCTTCATGTGTGAAAGGACAGCATTTCTGAAGCCCGCTTTTCTGCCACTTCCCTGAGAGGAAAAATGAAGCATAGCTCCAGGACACAAATATTTTCTTGACTGACTTTTCCTTAAGGAATTAAGTCCCCAGAGTTCCTTCAGTCTCTGAATGATTATGGGAACAAGAATTATACTTCAGTTCAGCAAAGAACTATTGATGTGTGAAAGTAAGTTTGGTTTTGTACATTTTTTGTTCTTGCTTCCTATAACCAGGGAGTTGGTGAACAACCAAATAAACTTTTTACCAACTGCTTTTCATGATTTTCAGACTTCTGTAAATTATGATTTGTAGCAGAGATTAATAAAGAAAAGTGTAATCTTGGCACCTGGTGTAAATTTATGCAGTTAAACTGTATTGGGTTATATTTCCAAATTGGAGGGTTGGATTTGTCTCATCTTTAGATGTGACTAGTTTTGAGCCAGTATTTTCTCTCTATTATTATTGGAGGAAATGGGAGGTTTCAAAGAATGGTTCTTTCTTCAGAACAAACCAGCGAAGTGCTCCAATATCTAAAAGAGAAAACAATACCTAAAATACCTATCCAACTTCTAGATAGAGAAAAAAAAAAGAAGTGAAATGTATGCTCCGGCGTAAATTTTGAGCAGTTGTTGAAGAAAATTGATGCAAATGCATCCCAGCTTGGCTGAAGGTAGCCTAATATATCCAACTGATTTTTTCTCAGGTGTAAAGGAATTTGGTTTCTCTCAAGCTCTGTTGGATCTCTTCTCCTCCTCTGAGGTCTTCTGTTGGACTGAACCACAGTATGGTACTCCTGTAACCAAGAAATTTCTACACAGAAAGAGTAGTCAAGCACTAGAACAGGCAGCCCACAGAGGACGTGGAGTGACCCTCCCTGACAGTGTTCAAGAAACGTGTAGCTGAGGGCTAGCTGAGGGTATTGATCACTTAGGGGCTTGATGATCTTAAAGGTCTTTTGCAAGCACAGTGATTCTATGAGGCTGAGAGAGCTGGGTCCATGTAGCCTAAAGAAGGCTGAGAGAATCAATGTGCACAAATACCTTAAGGGAGGGTATCAGGACGATGTGACCAGATTCTTCTCAGAGATGGCCAGTGATAGGACAAGAAGCTGTGGGCACAAACTGAAGCACAGGAAGGTACTCCTGCTTTAAGAGGTGTGTTTTAATCCAAATAATAGGTTTATATTTTCAGCTCAGCTGCAGTTTTGATCAGGACACATTTCACTTCTTTATTTCTCAAGTTGTAAATCATGGGGTTCAACATGGCTGTGAATATGACAGCCAGAATTTTCTTAATGTCTTGTAAGAATCTCAAACTGGGCTGTAAGTAAAGCAAAGCCCCACTCCCATCATACAGTGTTACAATAATAATGGTGTGAAGAAGTGGAGAAGGTCTTTTGTCTGCCTTCTGCAGAGGAAATCTTGAGAATGCTGGAGATGAAACAGATACAGGATAAAAGGAGAAAACAAGATGGCATGGGGGTGACAAGGACCATCTGCACTTCATAGGAAGAGGTGTCAATGCAGGCAAGCGTAATGAATGGGGCAGTATCACAGAATAAATACTGAATGTTTTGGGCCCACAAAATTGCAATGAGAACACCCAAACCGTCAGTACAGACACGGCATTGCCACCAAAGCATGACAGCAGGACTAGAGAAAGACCAAGTCTTCTCTTCATAAAAACTGCACACCTAAGTGGGTTGCATATGGCCACATAGTGGTCACAGACCACAGCTGCCAAGAGGTAACATTCAGTGGCAACTAAGAACATCACAAAATAGAGCTGTGTGGCACAGCCCATGTAGGAAATGCCCCTCTCCATTACCAGAAAGCTTATCAGTTTCTTGGGAGCAACAGCCGATGCTGTAGTATTAACCAGGAAGGAGAGGAGCCAGAGGAAATATTCCATGGGCACACAAAGGGCGAGGTGCACTGTGACAAGGAAAATAAGAAAGGTTCCCCATGACAGTGATGATGCAAGTCACGCAGAAGGTGAGAAACAGTAAGTTCTGCAACTCGAGGTTTTGACAGTTCAGGTCCAATCAGACCTCACTCTTTAGTAAGGTGCTGTAGGATGTTCCCTTTGAACTCTGCTGACGGTCTCATTTCTCACGCATCAAACAACTTCTAATGCCTTTCAGCTCGGTCCCAGAGCTGGATCTTCTCCCCAGAGCTAAGGAGTTTAAAGAAAGAAAATAAATAAATAAATGAGTAAATAACAAGTTTTAAGTACTTCAGTTTTATAAGTGTAAAGGCAGAGAAATACTGGAACCCAACACAAGGCACCCAGTATGAGCAATCCATCTTGAGTTTAGTCATGCAGAACCTGAGCCCTTGGGCTAAAAACTATCAAAGGGCAGCGTAAGTTTTGTCTGAGGCTATTGTACACTAAAACGTACGGTACGTTCTGTGACTTGAGAAGGGAAGAAAAAAATGTTGCCCAGAAAAAGGTTTATGTGAACGCCTATCAAGTACCCCCAGATGAAAAGAATGTCTGATAAAAGCTCCAACTCCAGTTTGATGCTGTCTGTCCCTGAGTGATGCAAGTGGAAAATTCTCCTTACCCAAAGGGCTGCTGGTAGTGTTGCCGGGGAAGCAGAAACACCATGCACATTTACAGGTACCTACCAGAGGAACCTCTTTTCATTCTTCCTCTGCTGATTCAGCTGAACTCTCCTTTGCCACGCTTCCCTCCGGGTTTTGTACGTTTCTAAGACTTGCAGAATCTGCCTGGAGCGTGGGGAAAGCTGGCTACAGGAGCACAGAGAGAACTGACTGGTTACCTGCTGCTTGTGAGCCTACCCCTTCCTTCCCCCAGCTACTGTGCACAGTTGCCCTTTGTGCTCACACAAATTTTAACTTGGGACAAATTTTAGGTGTTTTCTCTGGGCTTCAGATTGGCATTTAGAGAGAAGATCTATCCACAGCTATTCCCAAATCATGAGAAATAAGAGGACTGTGTATCCCAAACTATGACTGAGAAGCTTGGAATCCTGACCACACAGTTGGGTGACTATCACTAAAACAATCCAGAATTTTGCTGCATCTGGCACACACTTACTCATTATGTAGACTCCGCAGCCTTTCCATCTTTTTATTCTTCTCTTCTACTACAGGTGGAAAATGGAGACTCTTCCCATTTTTGAGAACTGGGGGAATCTTTGTCTGGATTATGGCAGTCACCTGCAGTGACATTAAAGAAAGATTTGGAGCTGGTTCTCACCTCCAGTAGAAGCTCCAGACATTCAGCAGTAGACAAACACGGAACCTGTGCAACCCTCCTCCAACCCACTCGATCTGATTTCAGACCCCTCCAGTGCTAGCACCTGCCTGAGACAGGCACAATGTGGTCATAGAAGGAAAACAAGGAGAATCACCACATCACACCCATTGAGCTGGTCCCACAGCACAGATGGGGTTCCCTTCAATTTCCCACTGCCGCACTTTGTGCCCTTGTGACATCAGTCATCATATCATAGACAAGGGGAGGTGGTATGAAGAGCAGGTGGTATGAAATGATACCCTTCAGAAGTGTTTGACAGATTAGACTAGATGATGCTAAATGACCCTTTTTGCTCTGCATTTTTTCCAGGACTTCAGTTGTCACAGCGTCCATTTACTGTTTCCTCAAAATCACGACAGTCATTGGAAGTCCTTATTGGCCAAGACAGCCTTCTTCTGATTTTAATTTGCCTTCTGGACATGCTTCTGGACTACAGTTGCAGCATTTTGACAAAGAAGATACAAGCCTGAGAATTGTGTATTTATTTTAAAGATCTTGTCAGTTATGTGCTCTGTTCTGGGTTACGGTATATATATGTGTGTGTGCTTACATGCACACACACGCATATATAGAGATATATGTGAGTACCTATATAAGCATATATATACCAAAATACATAAGTAATAGCAGATGTGTTGAGTGTGCATTTATTATTTATTGACAGATTGTCTCTCATAGCAGTGAGCGGGCAGGCATTAAAGACAACTGTGACAAACTTTGCTTTCCTGAGGGCTAGTGAGACTTGAAGGCTTTCACATCTTGTCTCCCCTGAGGTCTAAGAGATACAAGGGTTTCAGTGCTAAAAAATGCTTCCAGTACCTGCAGATTCAGAAGCTCCTCTTTTTCTGTTCCCGTTTGGTACGCTGCCCAGTTGGCCCTTTCTTGCCTTTGTTTCTCCTCAGCAGACCATGAGGGGAGATATCTGTGGACCTCGTGAACAGATGGGAGGTCTGTTCCCTGGAGGACAACAGAAATGCAACAGCATGCAGCATTACCCTCACCTCTTTGGGTTGGTTCTGCAGGAAGGGAGCAGGATTTTTTTATTTCTCATCCTCTCTTCTGAACTTTTTTTTCATCGGGGCTAAATGAAAGGCTTGTAGTGCCTTGACTAATGATCAAAGCAACACCTATCTAAGAAAAAAACTCCATGTTTGCTATGCCATAAAAGCCTAAGAGTTAATATTTCTAGTAAAATCCACGCATAGAAAAAGTCTTTGTAGGAGTTTCATAACAAGTAGAAATGGAACTAGACTGTTTCTTTTAAACTTGCATCTTGTTTGCATCTTTTAAACTAAGAACTTAAAGTACTAGTTCAATATTAAGCTCACCAGAAGAGATATTTAAAATCATTATCCATTTGACCTTGTCTTTCCTGTACTTAAATATGATATAATAATGACATCAATCCGTAGCATGTACCTCTCTCGCTCTCTCATGGCCACTGCAAACTGGCGAAGCAGTTTCGCTTCTGGCTTCAGAAGGTGGCTCCTGGTTGTTTCTATCTGGGGGCCTGCCCAGATATGGGAGCAGCTGTCTGAAAATGAACACCAGGTTGAGCTTTTATGAGCACAGGAGTTTATTTTGTATCATATGCTCAACAGCTCTACCTTCTCTTGGACCATAAGCATAAAGCATTTGAAAAGACTAGTTGGGTCTATCCGAATTTTATTCAAATAGAGGGAGATGACAGAGAAGAGTGGGAGAAGGGAGCTGGCAGAGCAAGATAAATACAGCGAGAGAAAGAAGTGAGAGAGAGAGAGGGAAGCCCAACTTGTAATATTTAGGAATGTTGCAACATTTCCAAAGCAAAGCTCAGTATCACTTACATTATAGCAACACCACGTTCACTGAAATCTCAAGGAACTGAATAAAGGACTGTTGATTGTGCAACAAATACTTGCACCACAATAAGTCAGTAGGCTTGTTTCTGCAACTTTTTTTTTCCACTGGATGGAAGTACTGGAAGGAAGTGTGTCATTCTGCACAGGACAGGTGTCCACGGGAAACATGTCACTCCTGGCTACCAGAACACGTCAGCCCTCATCCATTTGGCCTATAGTTTCACCTGCCAGAATGCTCTGATATGACATTCCTGTCATGCTTCTCTTCTGTGTTTGCCTCTCCGTTTTTTTGGAAAGACTCTATAGATGCTTCTGAAGATTCTTCTCCACCTGGTAGGCCAAGCTGAAAGCTGGGAAGAAGATAAGACCACTTTGAAGAAAGGACACTGCATTCTTTTGCAACTTGCACTAATCATCTGGTCAGAGATGTATTTTAAAGCTTTTGTGCAGGACTACTAGGAACCTGAGACCAGTGAAGAAATACCTGGAATCAGAGTCCTGAAAGATCATTCTAACACAAATCCTGCTTGCTGCTATTTGAAAAATCTCTCACTTTTTACTCACAACACTCATGGAGATTGACTAGCCTCTTTTGCTCCAATTTTCAAAGTGAATTTTAAGTCTTGGTCCTGCCCTGCAGCTGACTTGCAAACACTGTGCAATTAATATCAGGGTATCTGTAGCTATTTCCTAAGTCATTAGGGAGAGACCAAGGAGGGCAGGGAGGTTAGCAGAAGCCCACTAAATACAGACTTCTGTTTTGAGAAAAAATGTCTCCTGCTTGTTTGCTGTGACAGGAGAACATCAGAAATGTAGGAGCTGTATGAATATCATCTTTGAGACACCTTCAGAGAGATATTTTTAATGCAAGCACAGCCCTTTGGAAAGACCAGAAACTTCATTCCGCTATTTATTGATTTAATACAATCTCAACCATAGGAAAAAAAAAAGAAACCTAATGGAAATGTCTGAATTTGTCTTTGAGGGAAATTTAGGCTGATGAAATGTAAAGTACAGACATATTTTTCTGTAATATACCAATTATTCACATCCCCACACCAGTAAGAGCAAGCATTGAATTAACTGGGAAGTGTTTATTCAAAATGGTTGTTTTTGAGGAAATTCAGGAATAGACAAGCCATGGCAAGGCACAAAGCAAAGCTGAGAACTGGTGGGCTTTGTTAGCTAAGAGCTAAATAGCAAAGCTACTAACCTGGGAAACAGGATGGCACCATGAGGAGGCATCTCTAAGCCTTCAGTTTCTGGGCTCAGAATGGCATAATCATTCCCTTTTGGTGCCTAAATAAGTGCATAGATTCATGAAAGAATTTCAAGAAATTATCTTTTTCAGAAAGGCAGCAAACCTTTCCAATCTTCTTTTTTTTAATGAGTCTTAAACAGAAATGGTATGAATTCTAAATTTTTCTATTTTGCTAATAAAACTGGACACTAGACAAGAATTCTACAAAGAATTCTATATTGTTGTAGACCAGGTCTAGCCCTAATGGCTGGACAGGTTGCAAAAAGTCAATAGAAGGCAGTTCCTCAATCTGGTGATAGGATTTGGAAAAACATACAAACAAAGAAAACAACAACAAAAGAAACTTTTAGTAACACTGGAAGAAGGAGAAACTTACAGCTAGAATAGTTTTGACAAGTTTTCCGGTGTTATCCATAGCATGGAGAAAGTCAAGGTAATATCTCATTTTCACAACTGTATCTCGTATGGAAAGAATCCCAATGCCATTGAAAACAAAATCAACATCTTTTCTATGTGCTAGGGCCCAAGAAAATGACTTTGCTGTGTCATCTATACAGCCCTGCACAACATCTCGTGGAAGATTGGTACTCCATGCTATCTCTGAATAGTTCAGAGGAACAATTTCGGTATCATCTAGAAAAGAGGAAAAAAAAATCCCACCACCAGCATCACAAACATCTACAACAGAATTAAATAACTTAGTAGTTCATCAGACTAGAAGAGTGCATCAGGAACTCCTAGACTCTTTGGCAATATATTGCTACAGAGCTACAGAGGATTTTTTGTCTTGGGTATATCTCAGAAAGGCAGTTGATACAGTTCCTTTCTGGAACAAGTCAGACTTTGCTGCTCCCTGAAACAAATGTCTCAATGCTTTGTTGTGGTGCCAAGTCCTGCCTCTAGGGAAAGCCAGAGTGATGCTCACATCACAGCAAAGATGGAGTCATCGTAAATAAAAGAATCTTTCAGATCAACAACTCAGCTCTTGGTACTCTTTGGCATCCGCAATGTTGTACTAAACTGCAACAATGGCAGCATTTATTAAAAAAATATAGGGAACACAGCCAGTTGATTGGCCTTTGGCAAGACCCTCTCTTACAGCTGTTTCCAGATGGTTTTCAACTGACTTTTATCTAGGAGGAGTCTTTTAGAGCAGCACAAAGTCTAGTGTTTGCCTTTACAATGTCAGGCGTAATATAAATATGGAACATTAATTCCACATATGATTTATGAGACTAAATGCACTCAGGAAGTTTCTCTCAGACAGCAGTCCCCATATTCCTGAATAAATGGAGATGATACAGAATTAATATTTTAGAAGAGGTGAAAGTGAATCTAACTTTTTATCTTAACACTACAAGATATTCCACCAGGAGTTTTTCCTGCATATTGCCACCTAGTGGTCTATTTGGCTAAGTTCTCAGAAACTTTTGAAGGAGTTATAGTTGTACCAGTCATTTCTAAACAGATATTAGCATACAACCCAAAGATGCCACAAAGAAAAGACAAATTTCCAATCTATCTTCCTACCAGGGATGTTTTCAGGGAGCTCATGAAGAACATATTTTAGAAAATACTTGTTTTTGAAAAGCCTAGGAAACTGAAACTCAGGTTTCTCCACAGTAATTTCCTTATTACGTCGAGTACATATTCTTTTCTTGGCTATGTAAAAAGTCCCAAGACCATGTATTCTGACAGCCTGAAAACAGAAGAGAATAAAAACAGGAACAATCCTAAGCATTTCAGATGGGAAAATCTGACCTCTGAACAATACCTTGCCAGAGCATGATGGTGGTACTCTATGACTGGCCTGCTCCTAGTGCACACAACTGGCACTTGGGAAAGCTTTCAATAAAACCTTCTTACTCAAACAAATTTACTTCTCCCTTTCTTAGTCTGAGGACCTTTGGATGCAATAAAAGCTAAACAGGCATTGCCAGCCAGATAAGATCCAAGGTATAAGATCCTTCTCTGGAGATCTTCAAGACCCGCCTGGATGCAGTCCTGTGCCAGGTGCTCTAGGTGGCCCTGCGTGTGCAGGGAGGTTGGACTAGATGACCTCGAGAGGTCCCTTCCAACCTTAGGCATTCTATGATTCTATGATTTTCAGCAATTGGATAACCCCTTAACATGGTCTCATTTGGTTTTTCCATTATAGCACTGGGGAATGGAGAAGCCTAGAAAGTGTCATCCTTCTACTAGAGTTAGGAATTATTTGCTATGTTAGGTGACAGAAGCCAGTATCTGTTACTTTTATCAGCTGCTATTTCCCTTTGTGATGCTTAATCTCTCTCTCTCTTTTTTTTTTTTTTTTTTTCTCTTTCAAAAAAGGGGAAGATGAATTGCAATCAATGGCATGAGGCTGTTAGGTGTGTGCAAACTCTCAGGGTACACTGGGGGGAATAGGATGAAAGCTCCACCTTCTTTTGTGCCAGCTGTTGTTGAATGTACGCAGACACTTTATCCCAAATGTCAACAATCTCTGGAAAACAAGTAAAAGACATGACATGCCCCATATGAGCAAACTCACAATCATTCACCATATTTCCAACCAAGGGTTTGACAGATTAAGACCAAACATTAATAATACCATAAATGACCAGGAGTTCAGAATACCAACTTCAGATTATCATTCTTCTGTGTCTAGGAGAAGCTGACATCCAAATTGGACTATGTGTCCAAGTTTACAATATATTCTGTCATATCTGGAGGCACAAAACAGAGAGAAGTCACTCCTGAAGGAGTGACTTGGTTCTTGGACAAGTGGACAATCTGAGATCATGAGAAGTCAAATAATTTGAGATGTTCATATTTCAGGCAATATGCCTAGAACCCAGCAGGAGTTGCATGCCTTTTTGAAACAGAACTCCTTTCCTTTCAGTTGCCTATCTCCAAGTGTGAGCCACTGCCTGGGGGAAAAGGGCAAAGGATTTCTCCTGCAGCACTTCATGAGCTGGGAAGGCTCAGCATATCACAGATCTCTCCTGTATGTGGGGAATCTCTTCTAGTATTTAATAGATTTAATACTTCCACCTGAGCAGCTTCAGCACTTTCACCTAACAAGAAACTCAAGGTGGCTGGTCCCCACTTCACAGCAGGCATTAACCCGTGCCTCCAGGGACTTCTACCTGGTGCTACAACAGGAATGCAGAAACAGAGTCAGGGAGAGAATCCAAGAGTCTTGCTGGCCAAATTCACACTGAAGTTAAGTAAGGGGTGGTTAGTCAAGTCTCTCTTTCCAGCCACCAGTTCTGTACAGGGCTCTACTACAGCCTGGCCTAAAGCCTACTGCTGCTGTGGGCTTTCCGTACCTGTTTTTTGACTTGATATTCTCTATGGCAACATGCAAAGAAGGACTTGCGATGGTCTTACCATCTCTTCCCAAACACATCAGCGATGTAGGTAAGGCAGGGTGAGGGTTTGTGATTATTTGCTGTTTGTTTCTTTCAAAACTCTCTTCCTCCATTTTTCTCCTGCTTTACTTCACCCTGCAGTTCTCTACTGCCTTCCTTCCCTTCTCCTTTTCACTGCCAAGCAGTTCCTGCAGAGCAGTCCATCACAAGAGCTGTCACTAGTGATTGGACTCTGCAAGGACTCAAAGGGAAGTGTGCAGATGACTCAGTGGGACTGCAGGGAGAGGGGAGCTGTCGCTGTGATGCTGGATGATGCACTGTGACCTCAGACCATGTTGTAGAAAGGTTCCTCCTACCCTGAGAATCGGCCAGGTTTGCAAAGGTCATCTCTACTAGCTGCTTTCAGCCTGCTTCCATTCTCCCAGTGTTCACTTCCAGTGTTCAACCCTCTCCCATAAATAAAATAAATATAAATAAATATATACACAATTCTCAGGCTTGTGACTTCTTTGCCAAAATGCTGGAACTATAGTCCAGAAGTGTGTAAAGGCAAATTAAAATCAGAAGAAGGCTGTCTTGGCCAATAAGGACTTCCAATGACTGTCGTGATTTTGAGGAAACAGTAAATGGACGCTGTGACAACTGAAGTCCTGGAAAAAATGCAGAGCAAAAAGGGTCATTTAGCATCATCTAGTCTAATCTGTCAAACACTTCTGAAGGGTATCATTTCATACCACCTGCTCTTCATACCACCTCCCTTTGTGATGACTGATGTCACAAGGACACAAAATGCGGCAGTGGGAAATTGAAGGGAACCCCATCTGTGCTGTGGGACCAGCTCAATGGGTGTGATGTGGTGATTCTCCTTGTTTTCCTTCTATGACCACATTGTGCCTGTCTCAGGCAGGTGCTAGCACTGGAGGGGTCTGAAATCAGATCAGATCGAGTGGGTTGGAGGACTGCACAGGTCCCGTGTTTGTCTACTGCTGAAGCTCTCAACATAAAGTATAAATGTACACTTGCCCGAATAGGTCTTTTGCAATATCCTGGAATCTCTTGAAGTCACATAATCAATATGATATAAAATAAGCAGTCTAATAGGCTTCAGTGCATAAGTTTCATTATATGAGGCAATGCAAACCAAAACACACAAACCCAGATTTTTGTTGTATTTTGTGTTTTTATTTCTTGGTTATTTCTTGGAGTACCATACTGTGATTCAGTCCAAAAGAGGACCTCAGAGGAGGGTAAGATATCCAACAGAGCTTAAGAGAAACCAAACTCCTTTATACCCGAGAAAATACCAGTTGGATATATTAGGCTTCCTTCAGCCAAGCTGGGATGCATTTGCAATTTTCTTCAACAACTGCTCAAAATTTACGCCGGAGCATACATTTCACTTTTTTTTTTTCTATCTAGAAGTTGGATAGGTATTTTAGGTATTGTTTTCTCTTTTAGATATTAGAGCACTTCGCTGGTTTGTTCTGAAAAATGAACCATGCTTTGAAACTTCCCGTTTCCTCCAATAATTATAGAGAGAAAATACTGGCACAAAACTAGTCACATCTAAAGATGAGACAAATCCAACCCTCCAATTTGGGAATATAATCCAATACAGTTTAACGGCCTAAATTTACACCAGGTGCCAAGATTATACTTTTCTTTATTGATCTCTGCTACAAATCATAATTTACAGAAGTCTGAAAATCATGAAAAGTAGTTGGTAAAAAGTTTATTTGGTTGTTCACCAACTCCCTGGTTATAGGAAGCAAGAACAAAAAACGTACAAAACCAAATTTACTTTCACACGTCGAAGTTGAATAGAAATAGTTCTTTGCTGAACTGAAGTATAATTCTTGTTCCCATAATCATTCAGAGACTGAAGGACTCTGGGGACTTAATTCCTTAAGGAAAAGTCAGTCAAGAAAATATTTATGTCCTGGAGCTATGCTTCATTTTTCCTCTTGGGGAAATGGCAGAAGAGCGGGCTTCAGAAATGTTGTCCTTTCACACATGAAGGTATTAGTGATTTCAGAGGAAAAATATTGTTCTTGCACTGATTATTGTGATCTCTTTGTGGAGATTTTTGCCACTGTGAAATTCAAGGTAAAGTTAGAAAAGAGATTTCTAATTCAGCTTGTCTCTATTTTATATCTCTTTCACTGCATTCATCTTTCTCTTTACCCATCCATGTGAATGTAAAGCTCTGAGATTATAGTTGACTTTGCATTAAGCTACAGATTGGACTAGCTGACCTGAATTATTCTGATTCTATGTATACTGACTCTTTAGCTTTCTATCTATCCCTGCTTCTTGCAAGTTTTTTTATCAGTCATTTTATCATTTATTTCTTATTTTAGTTGTGTGTTCTGCTTATCTAATTCTGAACTCATTCCTGGATATCCCACAGTGGCTTTCTTTCTTCTTCATTTCTTAAATGCAATCAATTATTGCATGATTCTTCCCATGCAATTTCTCTATATCAATCTTTCTGTCATTATTCCTTGTTTGTCTAAAGACATGGAGTGGGATTCATCTGTTCTGTTGTAGACATATCCAAAATACATCTGAATTAGTAATCTATACTTCTATATATTTTATATTTGGAAAGAAATAAGCACTTCTATATGCATATATAAAAATATAGATATAGATAAAAGAGAAGATGAACCATCATTTAGATGTTTATTGTAGGGGAAAGGGCAAAAGGGCAAAAGATACCAATTGGCAAAAACAAGAAGCGACTGAACCCAGCTCAAGCCGGGTACAGCTTGCTGCCTAGGCACAGGAACAAGCTAAAGCTGACCTTTTCTGTGATTGGATGTCTCAAGTTAAGCAAGCCTCTGACAAGGCTGGATTGGCTATTGGGGCATGTGTAAGACCCATGTACCGCTTTGTTTACTTGTAAATACGAAGTTGTAACCCAATAAAATTGCTATTGGGCATGAGCTTTTAGACTGTGTTTCTTGACACCAGAGCCACAAAGGGTGCCCCGATCAGGGGCCTGGTAGAGACAAAGCGATTTTGTAACTGGTGGGCCGGCACCAGCAGAAAAACGGAAGGTAAGTAACCATCACAATAAGGGATCGCTACATAATACTGAAACTTTAAAGAGTCTTTGGGTGAGAATACGTCTGAGCCTGGCTGCTGGGAATAATCATGGGAGGTATCATGACAAAGGAACAGGAACGTGCGCTGAAGGTCATGCGGCATATCTTGGGCAAAGCGGTTTGCACTGGGGAAGTTCAAGAAGGGGACTTGGTCAGACTGTTGAAATGGGGACTTGAAAATTGTGATCATACTTTACAGACTGCTCGGGTTCCTCCAAAGATGATAATGTCATTCACGAACGTCTCCTCAGGGTCAGGGGCGAGTAAAGGTGGAGACGAGCCTGGGAAGCTGCCAGAGCAGGAGGAAGAGGAGGAATCCCAGGTTTTGCACGGAACGGGCCATTGCAAATGGTTCAATGTGAGAATGGGATTCGGGTTCATCTCCATGAGCAATCAAGATGGAAGCCCCTTGGAGTCTCCCATTGATGTCTTTGTACACCAAAGCAAGCTTTACATGAAAGGATTTAGAAAACCAAAAGAAGGAGAACCAGTGGAATTTACTTTTAAGAAATCTTCCAAAGGCCTTGAATCAATACGGGTAACAGGCCCTGGTGGGACCCCCTGTTTAGGTAGTGAAAGACGACCCAAAGGGAAGACAGAACAAAAAAGAAAACCAAAGGGAGATAGATGCTACAACTGTGGTAGCCTTGATCATCACACTAAAGAATGTAATCTACCTCCACAGCCAAAAAAGTGCCATTACTGCCAGAGCATCATGCACACGGTGGCTGACTGCCCCCATAAAACTATTTCGCAACAGCCCATACTGGAAAAGGAGCAAGAGATGTGAAAATTTCAAATAGGGCTGTAAGTAAATCAAAGCCCCACTCCCATCATATAGTGTTACAACAATAAGGGGTGTGGAGAAAGTCTTTTGTCTGCCTTCTGCAGAGGAAATCTTGAGAATGCTGGAGATAATGTAACAACGCTGTTAAGTGTCGTTTCACATCCCTTCCTCCTTTTCCAGTATGGGAAAATTCTGGCTGTCATGTACACAGCCATAATTCCCATGTTGAACCCCATGATTTACAGCCTGAGAAATAAAGAAGTTGTCCAGATTAAAATCACACATGAACTGAAGATATACATCTATTTATGTTAAAACAAATTTTCTTTTCCTCTATATGTTTGGAATTTCTTGTATTTCTGTAATATCTGACTGCTTTTAGAAATCTAGTTGATTTGAGACACACTCAAAAGAAAAATTCTCAAAATTTCAAAGCCTATGCTGAGAGTTTTTTTCCCCTGACCAGTGTGGGTGAATCTGATATTTTCTAATTCAGCATTCATGATACAGTGCCTTGTGGGAAAACATATCTAAGGAATGGGGCCTTTCCAGGGGAAGCAACTACAAAGAGCTGAGCTAAAGAAGATAGTGGATACTCCCTGATCTGAAGGAATGTGATCCTGGAAAGTTCCTGAACTGCAACCATGAGAAAGCTGGGTGAGACGAAGCCGTAATCAAGCCTGTCAGTGAGAGAGAAGGACTTGTGCACAGACCAATGCTGTGAATACCTGCCCGTTATCCACAACCAACCAAGTACGGTAGAAGACACATGGACAGTAGCATGTAACCAATCGTAGTGTATGCGTATGTGTGGCTAAAGAGCTTGCTTCTGCTTCTGTATATAAGCACGCTATTCAGGCTAATAAATGAAGCTTGAAGCTAGCTCACATTGAGTGGTCTCCTGCTTCCACAAGCCCGTCTCCCACAGTGCCTTGCCACAGACCTGGACATTCTCATTTTTTGCTATTATGGAAATTTCTTTCCTTTCTGCACAAATGACAAAAATATTCACTAATTCATAGAGGAAGATTCTAGCACACATTTAAATGCATGCTTTGAAATGAAATGTTTTAAATGAATAGTTCCGTGCCAACAATTGGTTTGACATTTTCAAAAACAAGCTAATTCGGCCTTTATCAGCCGAATCCATTGTTCACATCTGAAAATTTCTGTTAGGATTTCTCCTGCTCCTATCCTGGAAGTGTTAAAAATGTTAATTTTGCAGGAAAACATTCATCCCAAGAAAATGCTCTTATACATAGCCATGCCTCATGAACTGTTTAATTCCTGAACTAATCAGTCAAGATGATAGCCAGTTGCCTTTTCCATTTGCTAAATATCTCACGTCACTGATCTAGCTGGATATTTTCCTTCTATACAAACATTCATTTTCTCTTAATCTATTTCTATTTATTCTGCTGTTTAGGTAGTTTTTCCTTCTATACAAACATTCATTTTCTCTTAATCTATTTCTATTTATTCTGCTGTTTAGGTAGTTTTTCCTTCTATACAAACATTCATTTTCTCTTAATCTATTTCTATTTATTCTGCTGTTTAGGTAGTTTTCAGTCTAATTATCCCAGGAAATTGCTATCACCTATTCATCTCTCCATTGATCTAGTTATTTTCAAGGTGCCTTTTTTCAGGAAACTGAACTTTCTTAGGACATGAATGTTCAAGACATGACATTATATTTTTTTATAATGCATGTGTTCTCCTTTCAGTAAAACGGGCCTTGAGGGTTTCTGTTTTATTTTTTGTAATTATGATAAAAATTCCTCCTGTCTCTCTGCATAGGTAGTACAACATATATATAAAATCAATCATAATTGGATCAGGTGGAGTCTTCGCAAACTAACTGGGACCCTTCTGTGCGTGCAATGGCAAAAGACCAGACTGTAAAGAACTATCTCATTTTCTACACATGGATCAAAGACTGTCACTGTTCACTCACTGCCTCACCATAAAGTTGCTCTTATCTTTTAATCCCAACAGGACATAAGTCAAACTAACTTCCTTTCAAAATATACTTATTACAATCCTTCCTGTAGTACATAATTAAAACAGTGACACACAAAAATTACATTTTACATGTTAATTGAAACATACCTAGAAGCTCTCTAGTTCCCCACACAACAGATAGCTCTATAGGGAGAGACAAAACATGAACCACAGAGCTCATTGTGGTTCCCAGCACTTTAATGAGTCTCCTGAGGAATCTGGTGTTGTGTACCTGTTACTTTGCAATCTGGCAAGTTGCCTGAAGAAATGATTAGCAGAAGCAGAAAGAAAATTACTTGAAGTTTTAATGGATCCCAGAGTGAGATGCAAGACTGGAAGCTAAGTCAGACAATATATACCCATGGGAGCTCATTAGTTCAGAAAAAAACAGGTTTTGATTACAGACAGAGAATAGAAAGTTCTCCAGCAAGCCTTCTCTCAATATGTTCTGTCAAAACAAGAGGTCAAACACTAATCCCCAGGTGTTGGGAAAGATGATCCCTTTAGACATGCCCACATGTGGCATGTGGAAAGGAAATGCCACAGATTTTCCTTTCCAAACCTAGGCCCTCATGAGACTGGTAGAGGCACCTAGCTTTTCTCTAGGCCTCAGTGAAAGGCCTAGAGTGAAACACGCTTCCTGATATGTTCATCAACCACAGCTCTGCTCACAGGTCCTTCCTATACACTCTGATCGAGGTAATTCCTGAATTCAAACACATAAAATGTTGCATCTCAACTCCAATCCATTGTTACACTAGCCTTTGAATTTATGGGAGATTGTCACCTCCAGAAGACATATTCCATATTTTTGAAACAATGTATTACCATTACACTAGAGTTGGGAACTTTGTTCTCTATTACACTTCTAGATTTGGGGGACTGATACTATTCAGCTGTACTGAGGCTGACCTTTAGCCTTTACTGAGGCTCTTCCTTTTGATACAGTGGGTGCCACCAAAGGGTGACATAAGCTAATTTTTACTTCAGTCCTGAATTCTAAATTCTGATTCAATCAGAATTCTGAATTCTACTTGTCTACAGTAAGTCGTTCACACCTGGACTTCAACAAATCTACGGATTTCTTCTGTGTTGCAGTGGGACTCTTGGGATTGCTTGTTCCAGGGACCATCATCATAGGCAATAGGGACAAGACTGCCTCCTTTGACTCTCTTCAGTTATCCATCACTCTCCTAGCTAGTCTTACACATTCAGACACCCCTGTTCACATCATATTATAACGGTTGCAGCAACTCCTGCTGTTATTGTACAAAAGTATCACTCTAATGGACTGCAGTACAATCCTCACCTTTTCAGGTAGTTTTTCACTTGAGTCAGGTGAATATCATTGGGTCCTCTGTGTGAGAGAACAAAAGGCTGTGCAGCAAGAATGCAGCAAAACTTTCTGAAGCAGTCCAGCTGCAAGGAGTATGAATACTTTGGTCTGTGGGCCATAAATCATATCCTGCATGTATGACTTCAGTAGGGGTGCTACAGCTAGTGTTCCTAGCAAAATGAGCAGCAGGTGATGGCCTCCTTGCTGTCCCAGAACACATAGACCATGAATCTCAGGGAATGAGATCTTCTAGACTAGGATGTTGGTAGGAGGGGTAGGATTCATCTCCACAATGACAGTTCAGTGAACAAAACAAGACTGTCTGCCCTGTAGTTCCCAGATTTTTTGCATTTTTTGAAGTTGGGTGCAACATTTGCCTTTACCCAGTCATCAAGGATCCCCCCGATTTCCATATCCTGTCAAAGATAAATAACTGTAGCCTTGCAAGAATGCCAGTCAGTGCTATCAGGCATCTTATATGCACCCTGTTGAGCCCCATGGACTTGTCTGGGACAAGTTCTCTCAAAGCAGACCCTGACCTGACTTGATCTTTTTTCACTGCTGGTCATTCTTGTTCGTCTTGAAATCTTTCACAGAGGCCTGGGAGACCTTGTTTGTGGAGACAAAAAAAAAAAAAAGAAAGCATTGAGTACCTCAGTCATCTCTGTGCCTGAATTCCCACCACTCCATTTAGCAAAACTCCTACACTTCTGTTTTTAGCATTTTACTAATGTTTTAGTATTTTTTCTTAGTGCTTCAGTGCTCCAAAAAGCCCTTGCAAATCTCAATCTGAGGTGACCTTTGGCTTTCCTGAAACAATCCCTACATACCCAGACTTTTATTTTTTTGTAACCTGTGCCTCTTTCCACCATCTGTCATGACGGACCCACTTATTTTCCTGAGTCCTGCACCCAGGAGATGCTCTTCATAAAGAAGTACCAGGTTTCCTGAAAAGCACTGGTTTTAGCTACATATTACATATTGGAATGTAGATAGCTCTGCCTGTACTGCTTGTCTGGAAAGATGACTATTGCTCTGAAGGTGCAATGAGTTCAGGCAATGCACACTGGTAACACATTCTGGCTACCTTTCTGTTCCTCAAATGTTATTGATAAATTCTTCTGTGACGTTGCACAGAATACCTAAACATAAGGATCTAAGGATCTAGACACCCAAAGGTCTCTCAAACACGTGTACAAGGCTTCCAGGTATTGCATAAAGCCTTCAGACACAGCTGAAGACCAGTGGGAAAGACAAACTTGAAAGATGCTAGACTCCTCTGTTTAGGAACATGTATTGCTCCCCTAAATTTAAGTAAGATTATTTCAGACACAGTTGCTAAAATATGTCAAATCTCTTCAGCATTTTTTGTTTGCTCGTTTTGCTCATTTGTTTGTTTTTAATATAATCAAAAATAAATTCAATGTACCACACCCCATTTTTCTTGTCCAGAGGTCGACTGACATGATTTGGTGGCATCCATTCTAACAAACACTGTTAGTTTCCAAAACAGAGATGCCCACCCAGGTGGCCTATTAAAAGTGGACTCTGGTACATGCTAAAATCTGAATTGGCCAGATAGTTTTCCTGGCCTAAAGCCATTCCCAGAAGCACACTAAGAGTATAAGAGTATGGACTTTTGAGTGTCAATGCCCAGGAATGAACGATTATTACTGTAGCAATAACTTCTGAGTAGAATTGGTTTTTGACCCTGGTTCTAGGCTATATTACCAAGTCACTGGCTGAGAGAAGTCTATTTGCATAAGTGAAAATATGGCTCTTCAATTGTAGTGGAAAAAAAATAAAAATAAGAGAAAAAGCAGGGAATAGATGGAGTACCAGTGAAATTTATTTGAATCTTTTTGGCCTTTAGATGGCAGCAAAGAATTAGAGATGATGCAGAGAAGCAGGTGTCAAGAGACTGTATGAAAGGCCTTGAGAAGGATGTGATTTCAGAACAGCCAGACTGAGCAAAATAAAGATGGGAATAATAAAAGATAAAAAAATATATAGAATGCCTAAGGTTGGAAGGGACCTCTAGAGGTCATCTAGTCCAGCCTCACTGCACACGCAGGGCCACCTAGAGCACGTGGCACAGGACTGCATCCAAGTGGGTCTTGAAGATCTCCAGAGAAGGAGACTCCACAACCTCTCTGGGCAGCCTGTTCCAGTGCTCTGTCACCCTCACAGTAAAGAAATTCTTCCTTAAGTTCCTGTGGAACTTTTTATGCTTCAATTTGTGGCCATTTCCTCTGGTTCTGTCAGTGACCACCAGTGAAAAGAGGCCAGCCCCATCCTCCTCTTTGCCTCCCTTGAGGCACTTATAGACACAGATCAGATCCCCTCTCATATATAAATATGAATATTATAAATATCCCCTCTTTATATAAATAAAGAAAGAGATTGATTCACTTATTTGCCTTATCTTTCCAAATAAGACTAATTGTAATGAATTACCACCTTAACTGATATTGTTTCCAGCATTTCTTCAAGAGATTCTTGGTTGTTACCAAAGACTCTAGTGTGGCCAGCTCTTTTGAGATCATTTGGTCTCCCCAAACTCTGCAAACATTTTCTTCAGTATAGATCAGCTAGTTTCAACCTGGCTTTCTTAAAATCAGTATTCTTTTGCAGACCAAAAGACATTCTGAGAGAACAATCAAGATGCTTTTGTCTCCAGATGAACTGTTCAACCTCTAAGCTAGGGGGTGATACCAGTACCTCAGGAGAGTCTGGTGACATTCCAGTACCAATGTTTATCTCATTTGGCTTGCAGCTACCATTCCAGAAGTGCACATTTCCTCTAGAGGCAGCGTCTTACCTGTCAGTGCGATGCAATCTACTGTATCATAAAGGATCTCTGAAGTCCTGTATTTCAAAACTGAAATGTTCTTCAAATATATCTCTTTAGGAGG
Source organism: Crypturellus undulatus (assembly GCA_013389825.1). NCBI lineage: Eukaryota > Metazoa > Chordata > Aves > Tinamiformes > Tinamidae > Crypturellus > Crypturellus undulatus. Next base: position 42,184 of record VWPW01014660.1, read on the forward strand.
TAGTAACTTCAGAGTGGACTAGGAGCAAACAGTTTTGGATTATAAACTGTTGGCCTGCTCCAGCTGGTTTCCAGTGCTACTGCCTGATTTTCCCAAAGACGGGGAGGAAAAAAAGCATCCACACTCAAACTCAGTTAAGTTACTGAAGGACTTGTATACCGCTCCTTTGCTGGCATATTTTTCTCACAAATGACAAAAAAAGGAATCTCACAACGTGTATAAAGCATAAAGCATCTGAATTTACAAGCTTAAATTCACAGTTACACAATACTGATGCCACAAATGCGTAACTACTCAGTCAAATGGAGGAGCTAGTCCAGCTCTCATGAATGACCCAGGGAGCTAGAAGTTGCCTTTGTTATAAACGGACAAATCCTCTGAGCCAATTGATTTGCCAGGATGCTTTATTGTAAATAGCAAGCAAGCAGTGCTGGGCAGCTGGGGAGTCTCTGCTCCAGCAACAGCGCGCCCCGTAGCCCGTGGAAGCACCTTTTTTTATCCTTTTCTTATCTCCGTTTCTCGAAAGTTCCTTCTTTTCTGCGCATGCCCTTCCCAAAAGTTCTTCCTTTTCTGCGCATGTCCTTCCTTGTTGCTAGGGAGTCTTTTAAACCCCCCTGGTGGTCTTCTTGATGAAGGCTCCTCTTCTTCCTCAGTGAACTTTTCCCTTCAGTGAACCTTTCCCTTCTTAAAGTTAATGGGCATGCGCTTTTTGAGTCCCGTTGTTTTCATTTCCGACAGTTTGCTTACAGAACTTTTTGTACTCCTTCACATTTGCTCATTAGCACAAACCACTTTTTCACGGATTACATTCCTGTTTATCACAATTCCCCCATTTCTTTTTATTGTCCATTTGTAATCCGTGACTCTAATTGAAGGACCGCCCATTGAGCTGGAGTTTTTAATGGCTCATAGCTTTCCGGAGAATTTATATGCATTATAGCAGAAAAAAAGCATTTTGCAAATGCAAACAAATAAGCATGGTAACATTATCAGAATACATAAGATTACTAAACAAATCCATAATCCAGTCTTGATTAAATGTGACACTCAACCTGAAATTCCCCAACTTGTTAACATAGAAGTTAACCAATCTCCAGTTTGTATCTTCAATTGTGACACCCCATTCCGTATTTTGTCAATTTGTTTATGGATGGACTCACTATGGTCAGGCAAATTCATGCAACACATCCTCTCAAAATCTTTACAGCCCTGGCCATGGGCTAGAAGCAAAAAATCAACCGCAGCGTAATTTTAAAGCAAAGAATTTTGAAGCAAAGCAGATAAACTATTCTGATCAAGAAGCATTTTCTTCTGGCATTTGCGCCTTCAGGTTAACCTGTTTTCCTGACCAACAGACCATCGTAGAGACTGTTCTTAAAGCGTTGCCAGCCGCAGCTCCAGGAACAAATAAGGATAGGAAAACACAAGAAATGGTGCTTAGCAGGTCCACTTCATCATTGCAACCTGGTGCAAGGCCTATGCTTCGCCTCCTTCATTTTGGCTAATCCATTTCTTCAAACATGGCTGCCACCCACATTCCCTGTATTGCACGCTTGCTTAATTGTACACCACAAGGAACTAAACAAGGAATAACAATCAGAAGTTGTGACAGTAAGCAGATAGATCTGCAAGACAAAACCTTATATCATGGCTAAGCATTCAATAATGCACTTTGTATTCTCGCTAATAACTTTTTGTTGTGGGGGCATGTTATTGCTCGGGTTTCATGATCAAGATGGTTGTGAAGTCCTTGCTGTTTCCTTCCAAAGACAGTCCTTGGCTTTTCTTAGGCCCTTTCTGCTGTGCTTAGAGAAGTTCAGTCACAAGTTACTCTTATCAACAATGGGTCGCATGGCCTACATTCGCCTCGTAGATGGCCCTCAGAGAGAGGTGGCCATCACTCACATCAAGGTCTGGCATGGCATGTGTCCCCACCACTCAATGCCTAATGGGTTGCAGCCAACAGCGGAGCTCAAGGTTCTTCTTGGTGGCGAACACAGAGGCCAACCCAGTCTTGCCCTTGACTATAGTAGGAGGCAGTTAGCCAGACCCAGGCTTCTCAATCGGTCGTCAAGGTAGTGTCTCACCTGCCTCATCCAGTAGCAAGGTGCGATCATAATGCACAGTTCTTAAGATCATGTTTGCTTCTGCCTTAGCGTCACTCACACTGTCGTAACTTTGCATGCTCTAACATCTCTGTTACAAGCGACAAGCCCATACGGATTGGGGTCGTGTTTATGCCATGATATAGGGTATAGTTTCTAATTAGCAATTAACTAGTAAGCATAGGTGGCTTATACACAAAATCTCAGCCTCTAACAACAACTACATTGCAAGCACACGTATGAGAGTCAGTAAACACAGTCTGGTTATGACTTTCATTACTTAGCAGGTATTTACACATTGTTCTAAAGCATACGCATTCCTTCCCTACATAAGGTAATGCAGTTTTTTGTATCAATCTGTGGATTGATCTCAAAATGACACACGCCCTCCTTGGCATCAAAGCAAACACTGCTTGCTTTAAGGGCAGCATCTTCAGGGGTGGGGGCGGGTAAAGCATAGATAGACCTTCTCAATGGTGTCATCCACAGTCAGTACGCAGGCGATGACTGTGCTGAGGACCTAGTCGTGTGTGAAGGTCGCAGGTCTCCACTACGCCTGAAGCTGTCGCTCCCCCTCCATGGCTGCATCCTACACGATCTTTCGGGATCTTGGTTTCCATTGTCTCCATCTCTCAATATACCTGCAATGACACTCTGCACCCATGGCCTGGGTGCAACTAAGAGCGAGGGACATGTTATTTTGTTCCCCTGTACGATGACAGATAGTTGGATTGTGCAACCATCCCTGGGGCAACCTAATTACATTCCTGTTTATCACACCTTCGTCATGCTCCTCTTTAATGCTATCTTGGTTTCCATTGTCTCCATCTCTCAATATACCGTAATGACACTCTGCACCCATGTCCTGGGTGCAACTAAGAGCGAGGGACATGTTATTTTGTTCCCCTGTACGATGACAGATAGTTGGATTGTGCAACCATCCCTGGGGCAACCTAATTACATTCCTGTTTATCACACCTTCGTCATGCTCCTCTTTAATGCTTCCTTGACCTGATTGTTCCTGAGGGAGTAGATGTATGGGTTAAGCATTTGAGTCACCACACAAAAGAAGAAAGAAAAAACTTTGTCAGAATGCCATCCACCCTTCTATGCTGGGTGGATATACCTGTAAATTGAGGTACCATAAAATATCACCACCACCATAAGATGAGCTGAGCAAGTGGAAAATGCTTTCTTCCTACATGTGGAAGATGGGATATGCAAGATGGTTACAATAATGCAGACATAAGAAATGACAGTTACCATGAAGGTACCGAGTATGGTGATAATTAATATGACCACCATCAATTCCTCAATGAAACATGTGTCCATACAGGACAGCGGCAAAAAAAAATGGGAGATAACATAGTAAAAATGATTCTCATCCCAGAGAGTTCTCATCCTAGTTAGAATGCTTCAAATGGGTTCCATATTCCATTAGTTGATAAAAGTTTGTGCAAAAACTGCCTAGGACCTTAGCATGAATGAATCTTTGAATGGAATGAAAATACTCAAACTCCACCAAATATAGAAAAGGCAAAATGCACCCAGTGCCTACGTTGCTAAGTACACAAAAATGATAGATAAAAGATAGGCGAGGAAAAAAGTGATACTCTAAAGTGAAGGATGGATAGACACTACAGAAAAAATGCATGGATAATACCCTTGGCAAGACAGAATTTAAAGGGGGGAAAATCTCTTTTTCCATTTACCCTCAGCTTTACAGCTCCATTAGATCAACTCTGAAGATGGTCATAGAATTATAGAATCATAGAATACCTAAGACTGGAAGGGACCTCTAGAGGTCATCTAGTCCAACCCCCCTGCACACGCAGGGCCACCTAAAGACATGGCACAGGACTGCATCCAAGTCTGAAGATCTCCAGAGAAGGAGACTCCACAACCTCTCTGGGCAGCCTGTTCCAGGGCTCTGTCACCCTCACTGTCAAGAATTTTTTCCTTAAGTTCCTGTGGAACTTTTGATGCTTCAGTTTGTAGCCATTTCCCCTAGTTCTGTCAGTGGCCACTGGTGAAAAGAGGCTGGCCCCATCCTCCTCACTGCCTCCTTTGAGCTACTTATAGACACTGACCAGGTCCCCTCTCAGCCTTCTCTTCTCCAGGCTGAACAGGCCCAGCTCCCTCAACCTCTCCTCATAGGGCAGATGTTCCAGGCCCCTGATCATCCTTGTGGCCCTGCGCTGGACTCTCTCCAGCAGCTTCACATCCCTCTTGTACTGGGGGGTCCAGAACTGGACACAGTTCTCCAGATGTGGCCTCACCAGAGCTGAGTAGAGGGGCAGGATCACTTCCCTGCATCTGCTGGAGACCCTCCTNGCTACTTATAGACACTGACCAGGTCCCCTCTCAGCCTTCTCTTCTCCAGGCTGAACAGGCCCAGCTCCCTCAACCTCTCCTCATAGGGCAGATGTTCCAGGCCCCTGATCATCCTTGTGGCCCTGCGCTGGACTCTCTCCAGCAGCTTCACATCCCTCTTGTACTGGGGGGTCCAGAACTGGACACAGTTCTCCAGATGTGGCCTCACCAGAGCTGAGTAGAGGGGCAGGATCACTTCCCTGCATCTGCTGGAGACCCTCCTCTTAATGCACTCCAGGATGCCATTGGCCTTCTTGGCCACGAGGGCACACTGTTGCCTCATGTTCAACCTGTCGTCCACCAAGACATCCAGGTCCTTCTCTGCAGAGCTGCCCTCCAGAAGGTCAGCCCCAGCCTGTACTGGTGTCTGGGGTTATTCCTCCCCAGGTGCAGGACCTTGCACTTGGCTTTTTGAATATCATAAGATTTCTACAGCCAAGTTGTCCAGTCTGTCCAGGTCCCTCTGGATGTCAGTGCAGCCCTCTAGGGTATCAGCTACTCCTCCCATGCAAAAGAAAAGAAAAGAAAAGAAAGAATAAGCATAATGATGCTTATTCTTTCTAGCTCATTGAACTTCTAGAATAAAAACTGTACTAGTGGACACCTACCAGTGCTTCTCCAATCTCACTGTAAAAAAATTAGTTTTGTGGGCCCAGTAGAGATTTCCTTGCTGCACAGCATGCCCCTTCCCTCTTGTTCTTTCACTGTGTGCTTCTGGAAAGTCTAACTCTTCCTTATAGCACTTCATGCTGGACACATTTCTCCAGATGCATCTAACATGCTGTGCCAAACAGCAAGAAACTCTCACTTCTCTAGAGCTACAGAATACACTCTTGCTAATGTGGCCCAGTATTCAGTGAACCTTCACAGTCACAAAAACATACCATTCATATGCACAGTCCAGGAGAGAGGTCAAGTGGGTTCATACAGGAATTCCTTACATGATTTCCCTGTCGCCTCCCAACTACAGCAAACTTCTAGCACTAGAAATGTTTATACAAACAAGAAGTGATTATATAGACACCTATACTCCAGTATATATATATGGAATATAGGTATTCCATTATAAAACCAACAGTCTTGTCAACTGCCATAGAGCACTCCCTATATTTTCCTCCTTTGGAACAGAAAAGAAAAGAGGAAAGGAAGGAAGAACTGGAAGAAAGGGAAAGATGGAAAGAAGAGAACAGAGGAGAGAGAGGAAAGGAAAGCTAAAGAATCTCACAAGGCTTGCATGGGCTTAATCTGAGGTTTCTGAGTTATCCTTAAGGATTCTTTTAGGCTAATGTGTAAATACACAGTCCAGTCAGTTCAATTCCATCCTAGATTTCAGGATTACAACAGCTTTTGGGGAAAAAAAATAAATGCTCCTTTGAGGAACTAAACTTACTACTTAATCTTGTGTGCAATTAATACAACTTACTGGTA
>VWPW01014662.1:0-25949 GCA_013389825.1 Crypturellus undulatus
GGAGCTTGAGCGACTCTGGTCCAGGGCCCAGGAGCTGGGAATGGCGGGATGAGCCACAGGGCCCAGAGCTGGGAATGGCGGAGGACGGTGCCTTCCTCAGGAAGCTGTTTATTTATTTATTTTTAATCCCTGTTTTAGATTATATGATTTTCATCACCTTATAAGCTGATAACTAATACTGTGGCTGTTACCGTTTTCCCAGCCGTCTGCCGGGCCGTGCGGAGGGAAGGAAGGGAAGCCGAGAGCCCGGAGCTGAGCTGTCCGCGGCTCCGGGCGCTGGTCCCGCGCGGAGGAGCCGGGATTCGGCGTGGTGAGACGACCCGATCCGGCCTTCAGAACAGCCTCCTCGAGCAGTGTCGCATCTGCTCTGTGTACGGGGTTTGAAGAGCTGCATCCGTTGCCAAAGGGATAAGCTGCAGGGCCTGAACTCGAGCCGGAGCATCCAAGGGTTTGGTTCCCTTTGGGAGGCTCTGCGTTGTTCCTAATGCTTGTAAGAAAGCGGTTGACAAAACTAAAGCAACAATGCAGACAAAAGGCAGAATAGAGAATATTCTGTACGGGGTCTGGGAGACAACTCTCCCTCAGGTGCTACGCAGAATAAAAAGGAAGAAATTCATGTAATCCTTGATAGCGTGTTGATAATCTCAGCGGTGATGTTAGCCACGATGACGTTATTTTAAATGATAAGGGCTTTTTAAAATATCCAGCTGATAAAATCCCGGACTATTTTGCCATGTGAGTAGAGTTGGCCATGTAGCACTGTGCAAGACAGATTTCCAGTTGTATTTGCATTTGGTTATTTGCTATTTCACATGCAGCTCATCCCGAGCCTGTGAGGTTGACTTCTTTACTCAGCATTCTGGATGCAAAACATGGTGTTTCAGAGCTTTTACAATCAGAGCTGCATTTCAGCCTTGTAATACAGCTATTTTCTTTCACCAGAAATATACCTATGGCAAATTGATTCCGTGTGTGCGGCTGCAAAATATTAAATATTAAAAAGGTAAGAGTCTTCCTTTTCTCTGAGTATATTTAGAAGCATTCATTATACAGGCAAAAAATAAACACGCATTAACCCAGAGCCGCTTGGGCTTTGAAATAGCCAAACCCTTGTGGTATTTTAATATTCACTGTTCGTTTTGCCACTTTACAGAGTAAATTAAAATGAACTTTCTTTTTTTTTATTCTTTTCCATTAATAGAACAAAAATCTGCAGTTTGGCATGGGCCCTGCTTGGCTAGAAGGGCACAATTAGGCCTCGGCAGCCGGCTGAAATGAATAAAGGAATTTGATAATCTCAGTCAGGACGGGCGCTGCTGTTAAATATTTATGGACAGGACCCGACCGCTGACCCCGGCTCCGCCGGCGGCACCGGAGCCCATGCAGCAAAGAGGGGTTTTAAACTGAATCTCTGCCGATGCTTCCTATTTATCAGAGCGTGTAGGAGGGCAGGATTAAGTTGCACAAAGAGTAAGAAGTTTGGGCGTTTCTAAAAAAAAAAAATTTTTCTGACCCGGGTTGTGTGACTGGAGATTGAGAAGTGCCTCTCTTGGCAGGTGAACTCCTCGCGCCGATGGAAATTTCAGGCAGAACTGATGCGCCTTCCTGTTTGGAGAAACAGGTTTTGCAGGTAACGAAGTTATATCCAGCAAGTGCATTGCACTGCGTTTCTTTCAGTCCTATCATACAGAGAGAATAGGGCAATTTTAGTCCATATTGGGAAAAATGGGAATTCAGCTGGGCCGATTTTGCAAGGAGCAAGATTTTTCATAGTGCGTTCAGGTTATAACAAATACTCTTAAAAAAAAAAAAAAAAAAAAATCTCGTGTATAGTTAATAATTTTGTCGGAATCTGTGGAATGTTAATGATGATATTTCCATTATTTTTTAAAGCTTACACATGCAAATGTGGGCACATTTAGATTTCACTCCTGCTATGAGCGTAGCCAGCAGGAACTTTACTGCTGGCTTTCTGGCACTGATAAAAGCCTGCTAAACGTTCAATATCTATAAAACAAGGTAATTGAATTAATGCATTTGAAATAGGTCTTATTTAAAATATAACTCAAAGACACATTTATATTAATTTAAAGAATATTACTTAAAATTAAACTAGTGCCTTGTAAAGCAATTTAATTCAACGGTCTGGAGACGATTGTAGCTAAATGAGTGTAACTCCTGAGAAAACACTCCAGATTAATGCTCGTCTGGCTGACGGCAGATGCATTGCCCCGTTTTGCTGCAGCTCCGTAATGCTGCAGAAATATGAAGGCATCGAAGGGAATAAACTTTAAAATAATAAATTTTAAAATAAATGGACTGTTACGGAAACCTTTATACAAGCGTTTTAATGGGAGCTAAAGTGTAAAATGGTATTTTGGGGGAAGCAGGCACTGTCAGCAAAAAGGAGTCTTGCCAGCAGGTGGTTGGTAACAGGGGGAACGAGGCTCGTAAAGGGTTTTTGCAAGACTCTGGGGAGCCTTTGCCACTCATATAGGCTGAAAATCACGTTTTAGGGGAGAAGAGAGATGGTTGTGAGAGACCAGCCCAGGAGCTGCTCGTGGAGAAACACTGGGAGACCGAGAATGAACCCTCTGGTTGTGCGTGGTGATACTTGTCTGCCTGCTTTGGGTAGAAGAAGTAGTTGAGCTTAACGCCGGGAATAAATCCCCTTTGGTTAATTATAATGTTCTTTCCATAGGTCGGCTGTTATTAGGTCTCCACGTATGAAGTCAGGCAGCCTTGGTCCGACTAACAAACTGCAAACCGGAGTTAATCTGCCAGGGATTTACGGGACTCTCCTCGGAAGCCGCGGTGAGGTTTTGCTGGGATTTGCAGGCTATCCGTCTTCTCCCGATCCTTTTAAGTGAGACTTAAGAACCCTGGTGCTGAACGGGGCAGCTCCCCGCAGACCCTCCCGAACCAGACAAGAATCTCTGACATTTAAAGCAAAGACCTGAGAGACGGAAAATCCTGGAATCCGTGTCCTGGGTCTGGCAGAGCTATCGACCGGGGGCTGCGTTTATTGCGATAACCTCCGCTTGCAAACTCTGAAAAACCGCTACCGAAGGACACGAGTAAATAATTCTCTGTTCCGTAGCTTTGGGTGATTAAATATTGTCTGGTAGATGAGGAAAATGCACTAAATGCCCCCAAATTAAACAGAAGTGATGTACTTTAATTTTTTTTTTTTGAGTTACGTGGTCCAGTAACTAATGTCTAAATTCATGCGCCGTAAACAGAAATGATCCATGAGGAAGGACAACTTTGTGGGCCTCCTCTGGACGCCTTACATTTGTAAAATTAATCTGCTGTCGTTTTCCCATATATTGTTTTTACAGCCCACGCGGACGTGAGAAGCCAAAGGAGCTTCATAAATGCGAATAAAATCAGGACACCTAAGCCCAAACAGAAATAAAAGTGATAAATACGCAACGGTGAAAAATATTAAAAAGATGAATTTTATCATTAGCTGGATTTCTTAGGGCTATTCCGCTGTCACCAAAACAACATTAATAAGCAAGTCCGTAGGAAGAGGGAGCAGAGCTGTGATTAGAGAGGGATGATGTTTAATTAACAAGCCTTGAAAAGGTGCTTCCCCCTGCACGGTGCTCGCCCACTCGAGGAAGGTGGGTGCGAGGCCTCAACCCGCCAAGGGGCAGCAAGAGGAGAGACTAAAAGAGCAAAATTTATGGTCAAACACAGAGCGGGAGATTACAGCTCCTTCCTCCTTCAGTGATCAGAACCCCCATGTTCGTTGTTCTTTTATTTGAAACCCGTAACATGTTGATTGTCACGTGCGGGATCTGAATTAATACCTGGGGAGACTATAAGCGTTTGTAGTCTCTTTAATCCGGTACCCAAATGATAGGAGATTTGTTGTTGTCGGGCTCGATTTCACAGGCAGCTTCGGGGAGCTTTAGAGGAGTGTAAATCAGACTTCAGTTTTGCATTTGCAACGAAACTTCAAAGTTTGATGGATTTCACCTGGCTGAAAGTTTTTGAAGTGTGTATTTTAAAGCCATTATAATCAATCATTTAATCAGCAGAAACATCTCTGCTAGATGGGTTCCCAATTTGCAATATCGGGCTTGGAGACGGCAGCGGTCGGAGTGGCAGCTGAGGACGAATCGCTCCTGAAACCCTCCGTGCTGGTGCCTTTGAGTTTGCCTTGTAATGGTTACGGACGCGTGTTCGAAGGAAGAGCTCGCCTCCCTGGTAATCCTTGGGGTTTCATCAGGGTAATAGCCATTCGGTGAGGGAGGTTGATCAGAAATAATCAGGAGAGGCGGCGGAAAGGAGAAGGTGCCCCGGGTTCTGGGGACGGTGCCTGGAAGACCCAGCGGAGCTGGTTTGGTGCAACCAGACCGTGTGACAACCTCAGCACCTCGGTGGCGGGGCAGGAGGGAGAGGGTTGGTTTTCCTTGCTGGAAGCCGCCAGGTTGCAGTTACGGATAGGGACGGGACGGAGGCTGGGAAGCTCCCCCACCTGCACNGTGCTGGAAGCCGCCAGTTGGCAGTTACGGATAGGGATGGAGGCTGGGAAGCTCCCCCACCTGCACAGGGCTTCGGGAAGGGAGCCCCGGCAGGCAGGATGCACCGGCCGCTTCCCGTCTCCTCTAATTCCTTGTGTTTTGTTTGCCAGTCAATACGGATAACAACCGTTCCCTGTACAAATGCCTTTTAAATACAATTCCGAGTCTCCAGGAATTACAAGGGAAATTGCAGCATAATGAAGCATATAAAATCGCCGCTGACACTGAAATAACTTCTGGCCCTCGGTTAGAGGAGACTCACGTGCCTTGCTACGGATGATCCGGTTGCACGCTTCCATACGGACCATCAGGAAATTGTGAAGGATTGCTCTTTCCCAGCAGGTTTGATATTACACAACACTTCAATTAACTGTGGATTATCACTCGAAAGGGAGGCGAGGATTCATCTGACAAATGATGCTAATTTAGGTAATGATTTAGGTGCTGTGCACTTGAATGCTAATTCTGTTATGGCTGGGGACGTAAGACATGAGTAATTTGGACAGTTTTCATGTGTCTACAAGGATCCAGATACCAGCCCACAGCTGCTTGGGAAGAAGCTCAGGTTTTCCAGAGCGTGGCAAAGGATCAAGTGCAAAGGCAGTTGTTTTGGGGATATAACCTTAATTTTGCAGTTTCTGCATGAGTGTGGATAGAGCAAGGCTGCAGAACGGCCTTACGCTGCCTTGTTCCTACTCCTGCATAGTATTTTGCAATTCCATAAATGATGTTAACTTTAATGATTTAACAAGAAATGTAATTACAGTTTCTACAGCAACCGTGACTTTAAATATCCTGAATTATGTACATGTATAATCTCAAACATAATGAAATACTAATGCGGCTCGTTGCATGTAAATCACATCCGAAATGAAAACTTTAGAGACAAAACTGCTCTGGAATGAGTGCAAAAACATCATTTTTTTTTTTTTTTCCCACCAGTGAACATCATGTCTCCATGACTAACACGGTGATGTATAAGGATTCGCAATTTGACCTTATTAAATCATCAGGTCTTCAGCGTCCCCTCGCAGTGTCGCAGGTTTGAAGGGGCCGTTTGGTTTCTGAGCTGTTCTGTGGGCAAGTGCTGAAGCAAAAAGTAAGTCAGGGAGTTGGGGAACTTGCGGAAATACCCATTAACTCATCTTGAAAAAACCTTTTGTTTTCTTCTTCTTTAATGCGAGCAAAGCTGCCCACTTGCGATAAACCCAGACACCTCTCAGGGCAAATATCTGCCTCGGTGCCGCTTCTCCTCCTTACAGGATCCTTCTGTTGAAGAAGTAGAATTTATGTTTAATGCTTTCGCTGTTGATTTCTCTCCTTAGGATTATGTAACCACCAGATGTCTCTAAAACCATATTCTCTCATAAACATTTTATAGTCTTTGAAGATGCTGAAAAGCTGGGAGTTATAGGACTATTACATCCATCTACCCAGGGATCAAAAACTCCATTACAATTACCCTAAGTGCAAAGTCAGAAAATGTATTTAGTTGAGGAGATAAGTTTGAAAAATTTCAAAAGTCCTCTTTTAATCTGTATATAGTAAAATTTAATATATTAACCTCCTTTTGAGACGTAAAATTAAAATCCCTGTAGGACACAATATTTTTATCAAAAATGCAAGGAAAGGAAGATGTTTGAAGCGGGACGGCGGCCCCGTGCGTGTGAATAGGCCGTATGGTGCTTTACTTCCTTGTGCTTGTTTGAAGTTCGTGGGGTTTTATCCGGATAGACGTTCTGGATGCAACGGGAAGTCAATTGTGAAGGAAACTGCCTCCCCGCATCACAGACCTGCGCAGACACTGTAATTCCCCAAGTCTTAGTTTCATCACGATTATTGGAAAATGAAGCCATTTCACATTTGCTGTTCTGGAAACCAAGATTTTTCATGTCTGGCTCTGTTTTTTTTCCCCTACGTGTGACACAATTCCTGTTCATTGAGTTCAACTGGTCGGTGTTTTCAAAGCAAAACTTTTAAGAGGACCAGTCGCAATCTTGTTGCCATAATGTTATCTTTGCGGCTAAGCCAAAAGGCCAGTTTATGACAAAAAGGGAATATCTACAACTGGTAGGTCCCCGAATCTCATTTACATGTAAATTAAACATTTCAGAGGGCGGCTGTGATTTGCCGAGACTCACACCGTGCACTATTTGGATTCCTGAAAAATAAAGATGCATAACATTAATGCGAAGAATATGATTTATACGGTGGCTCTTTTACCAATTTTTGTACATTTTAGCCCCCCGTTTGTTTTTTTTATTTTCTTTCTTTTTCCAAAATTAGCTGCTGTGGTGGTGGATGATTATTTCTGCCCTAACGCATGTTGGATTGTGACAAAACGCTCCTTATTTCCGTGCCCGTTCAGAGGGGATTCACAGGTTAAGTGATGACCGAAGCTTGACACCGTAGGAATTGCAAGTTGCTATGTTATTTTATTATAGTTGGGTGGCAACTATATTATATTATTATAGTTGGGTGGCAAAGTCGTGCGCCGTGACTTTTTTCCTCCCTCGTTGCCTTGGACTTCCCTGGAAGTGAATTTTTCACCACGCGGCAAATAAGGTGACCGAGGGGACCGCACTAGTAGCAATTTGCATGCCAGTTTGCCTCTAATTACTGGAATATCATCACCGAGGCTAATAGCATGAGCTGATAATATGAAAAACATACACACAAAATCCAAAGGGCTGAAGGGCAGGAACTATTTTTGGGTGAGCAGATTTCGTTTTTAATGGGGAAGAAAAAGAGCATGTGTTGTTAATGATAGCGTAAATGCAGGCCGAAGCGATTGCAGAGGTCAATTAAAAAGGGAAATCTCTTGAATTACAAGAAATTCGCTGCATCCTCTCTGCAAATACCTGGTGGAAGAAGGAGAAGGTGCGGAAAACAGCACAACGCAGGGTTTGTGCTTTAGTATCACTTCTGGTCAGCCTGGGGAGCATCACGTTTTGGATACCATGAGTTTAAGTAATGCCCTGATCGGCATAACTAATAACAGTACAAGTAAAATATTCTCTCCATGAGATAAACACAAGAAGATACATCCCAGTAGCCGGCTCTCGCCAAGCCGCTGGAGTGGGATGTTCCTGCAAGACTTTGCCTGGACGTTTAGGTGGAACTGCCTTTCCCAGCATCTGTCTTGGAGGTTTTTCTATCCTGCTGCGTATCTCTCTGTTGCTCTTTGCGTCGTGCCCTGCAGCTCGCTTTTGGTGCATGCAATATCTTTTTGTGTCTTAGCTCCCGTTATTCTTCCAGATATATCTTGGGATTTGTTTCTTTTTTTAAAGTCACTACAAAGAACAAAAAAATATTTTTGCGGGGTATGTGAATAAACGTTGTATGACAGATTGGCTTCTGGAGCTAATAACGTGAAGCCGAGCTAGATAAGAGACGTAATTCAAGCAGCATTGCAGTTGCAGTGAAATAAGTGTGCGTCTGCAGCATAAAGCTGCATCTCGGGCCCACGCTAACCACGAAGGTGCTCTGTATTAGTGAGTTATGCTCAAGGTACCGAATGGGTAAAATATTCTTTCTGTGGCATACAAATAATAAGATACAGTAGCACAATCAGGAGAGAAATTACACCGTAGAAGGAGTTCTACTTTATTAAAGCTGTCTGGGCAGATCAATGCACATCAGTTTTGCTTTGTTGTATTGTAAAAGTGAAATGGTGTCTGGGGCACGAGGATATGATTCCAATTACATCATTTGGTAAGGAATAAAAAGCAGAGGGCTTTGGGTAGCAGTAAGGAGCCTGCCAGAAGGCGCCCTTGCGATCCAGAGAGGATCCTTTCCCCCTGCCCCTGATTTCTGCCGTGATCATTACCTGATCAAAAATGATTGAAACTGTGCAAAATGATACAGGGACTGAGAGAACAGAGCAGGGCACAAGTGAGTATATATCTACCTCGCCTGCTGTGTTTGTAAAGGTTTTTCTTAAGCCTCCTTCAGGTTTTTCCAGTCTGAAGACTGAAGAATTGAAGGAATTTTACCTTAGGTACTGGAATGTTTTATTAATTACTATTGTTGTTATTAGCATAAATATATGCCTGAATTGCAAAGACTTCTTCAGAGGAAACTGTATTAATTGCTCCTTATTCTTCTCTTCCTGAGGGGGAAAAAAAAAAAAAAAGCTTAAATTGCTTAAGCTCTTTTCCATAATCAAGGTGACCTTCTAGCAAATTACTGCAAGTTTGATGGTGATACCCTTTACAAAGTCTTTGCTCATCTTTGAAATTAGGGCTTCGTTCATGTGAGGAGATGGGAGAGCAATGCTAGCCCTACTTTTATTTATTTCTTTATTTATTTATGGCTTGGGGCAGGTACCTATATGAGTGACTGAGCTGAAGAAAAGGCAACGCTTTTTCTTGCGAAGGGTCTTTGTAATGTAAATGTATCTCAACACAAGGGTTTTTTTTTCGCATGTATCAAAGCCTGATCTTGATGGAAACAGCAAGAAGCGTAGAACAACGCTAGATTTGCAGAATCCACAGATTTCGGCATCCGTGACTTTCTGCTGTCATTGAAAATGCTGAAATCTTGGGGATATGAAAAATACCTGGTCCGAGGTTAGCAAGGGCAGAAACCTGCTGTTCATGAAGCCTGGGCAGGGCTTCCTTGCTCTAAAGGAAACACAGATTTTTTGAGATGTGTGAGCTTTCCAGACATGTTTTATTGGTTTTGATTATATTACAGTGGTTTTCAGTGCAATACCAGAAGGTTTCATTTGAATCGTAGCCCCTGTTGTTGAAAATACCATGGAGGAAGGAGGCGAGGAAGGGTGATCTTTGCTTCGGGTTGTTTGTATCCTTCCATGTTAACTCTTTTTCCAAGGGTCCCTTTGCTAAATTCCAGCTTGTGATCTTTTCTCCCAGGTTTTTCCATTGTATCTTGTCCACTAAGTTTTATATCGCCGTTTATATCGCGCTGTGTGTTGGCCGCTGAAGCAGGCGATGGGACCTGCCTTCATCTCCAGAATTTTATCCTTTCCCTGTCCCTGGCTTCCCTGTCCTCCTGGATGGTGTGTGTTCCTGCTGGGCATCATTCCACCCCTTGGAGAAGTCACCTGTGCTCTAGGGGCATCCCCATGGGTTTGTCGCAGTTTATGGCCAGTTTTCTTTGCATTCAAGACGTGTATTTTTATAGCCCTGAAATAGGTAGAGGGTGTTACCTAATGCAACTTTAATGATCTTGGTAATGCTCAGGTTTTGTAATCAGAAAGCGCATTCAAACACAACATGATCGGTATTCCAAAACGTGTATTTTCTTTTCCCTATTCATGGTTACTGTGCAAAAGACAAAACGTTCATATTTTTGCAGCTATAAATTGAAGTAACTTTGCAGCAAGCAGCTTAGCTCCTCGCTATGTTGTTCTACAGTTCTGGTGAATATCGCTCCTGATTAACCTCTAATTTACAATTTTTCTCAAGAAATGGAATAAATGATCCGGTTTTGTAGGTTTCAAATGCAAAACCATTTTTAGGCTAATATTCAAATGTTCTAACCATGCAGGCTTTATGCTTTCTGGTATTTTTATAATGATATCTATGTCAAGGCATATCTCTTGAATATGAGAAAAATAATCCCATTTGCTCAAGGAATCAAGGTGGAATATTCCTGAGTAAATATAAACACAGATGAAATTCAGTGTTTTCAGTTTCCATCACAAGCAGAAAACCAGATCATTCTTCCTGAGAATTTCTTTAAAGCTGCCTGGATTTCTGGAGTAACAGCAGCGCCGCTTGATAAATGAATGTGGCGGTGACAGTGACAATATGCCGAAATGTGCAATTCATTTTCTGAGTGTCTTGCTGAAAACGTGTAGATTCAGAATACGGTAACAAAATAGATGGAGGTGAAATTATGCAGTTAATTCATAAACCGGCAATGGAAAAGTAGGCCATTTTTTTCTATAGCTTATATTAGCCTTTCTTATTAGATTTTTGTGAAAGCTTTCCTGGGCCAACCTCGTCAATATGTAACTGTCTTCTGCCATAATGCGTCTTCATCATCTTACAAGGAGCAGTTGTCTGTTTTTCAAGACTATTTCAACGTGAAACCCGTAAGTATTTTAGCTCTTTTTGGGGTAATAAGGTACGGACTGATTTCCCCTATTATTGGGCTTCTTTTGTGCTTCCAAAACGTATTGGGCAGAACGAATGAACTCGGTTCGGCGTCGGCAGAGGGATGAGACGACGGCGCTTCGCCTCTTCTCCCTTGGAGGGCTGTTTCTTGCTGGATGCTTCTTGGTCAACAGTGGTGGGGCAGCAGCGAGGCTTTCCCCGAGGGACTTCACACCAAGGCTCGGAGACCTGTCTTCACCACGTGGAGCTCTTTGGGAGCAGTTATCTCCGGATTTTGCCCTGCGGGAATGTGTTTTGACTTCTGCGTGTGCCAAGCGGCAGCAGCGTTTCGCTTTATGAAGTGCTGGTTAATTAAAAGACGCCCGTTGCTGCTTTGACTGGTGCCGTTGTGCAGGCTGTCTGCCGTTTTGTTGACGAGCTTACAGGAAAGTTGATCTCGCGCATTCAACTAGAAACACTCTCTCAGAGGGAGATGAATTTATCTTCATTTTTAAAAGCATGAAAACCCATGATTTTGCTATCATTTCCTGAACCGTTTTTATCAACGCATCTTCTGTGTCGTGGATTGAGAGTATAGCTGGAGGTATTAGGCGTGGCGTAATGAGGCATTTAGTAGATAAGATGTATTTTATAGTGTTTCAGACCGCCTCCTGTCGGGATTGCTGCGTTTACAGGGTCAGGGCTCTTTGCGAGAGCCGCTTGGGCTTCAGTGTGTTTAGGATGGAAAATTCAAGCCAAAGTTGCATTAGAGAGGAGAGNTGGGATTACCAAGCCAAAGTTGCATTAGAGAGGAGAGGGATGAAGGGACGAGGGGGCTCTCTTGAGAAAGCCAGATTTTGGAGGTCTGGCATTAGCAAAATCTTCATACGGGTTCTGGGTTCCTTCTTTATATCCTTATTTACATATATATATATGCATAGGCATTTACAGGGCAATTATGAGGAGTAAAAGAATGAACATTACATAGATGAAGAAGCAGGCCATGAGCTGGCCTGAGATGCAGCCATGGGATGCAATTATGGCTCTTAGTAACATCCTTGTCCTGTCGTCGTCTTGCTCCCTTGAAGTATCTTTACGGGTGCTAAAATGCCCCGTTATAATAATGAGCTATTGCAGTAATAACGTTGTCAGGGCAGGTGCATGACTGACCACTGCCTGTTGTCGCCACCGGCCTTTTGGGATCATATCAGCCCGACTTTATTATTGTTGTGGATCATGTTTATGGGAGCACCGTAAAATTTGGAGCCGGTTGGAGCCCGATCCCTGGCTGCTGCTTGACAGTGGAGCTCCTTTTCCCTGCTCTGCCCCTGTTGAACGGGAAATTTCTGTATAACTCTTTTAATGTTGTTTGAGCAAAGAGAGAGCTGGATCCAAAAATGTGGAGCTGTCATTTACAGTTGGATTTTTGTCTGCTTCGATGGGGTTTCGGTCAGAGGGCTGGGCTCCTCCGTGAGTCTCCAGCCTGAGAAGAAGTCAGTCAGTCTCCGGAAGGGAAATCTCTTCCGCTGTCCTGCGGATCCCTCCTGCTTATTTCCCAAGGGCATCAAGGCCAGTTCTCTACGCGTCGGTAAGGAGGAAGGAAGAGAAGTCCATAAAACGAGCTGTATTGCTCTCGTGTCTGTATTGCTTCTGGTAGGGTTTAGCAAAAGAAAGGGGGACCGATCTTGAACGTGGATTTACCAGCTTCCCGAAGAGAACTGTCTCGTTACAGCAAGCCAGGAGTTTATTAATGCGTGTTCCTCACGGGAGGAAATTTAGTAGAAGTTCTGACTATTATCAGAAATGCAAAGGCAGAAAGGCAAAGAAAACTCCAGCCACCTCGAGGGTTGTCACGACAGGAATGAATAGAAAAATCCTGCAGTCCCACTGAAGTTACTGCTGCATCCTGTTGTCTGTCACCATTCCGGCTGTTCCCGGAGCACCGTGTTTTTGTTGGGATGTAGATGGAGACCAGTTGTGGGGGTTTTGTGGCAGCTCTAATGCTGAGCTGTTTGGTGCTGATAGGGGTCGGGCTGTAGAGAGGATCCTGGTCCTGATCGATTTATTAGTGACCGACCGCAGGTTCCGTGTTGGAAGCTTCATGCAATGTACGTGCTGGAAAGGAGAGGGCTGTTTCAAAACACATTTGCTCTATCTTAGAGGTTGCAATTTTCCAGGTTACGCCAATTGCTTAGAAGAGATGCTGGGCACGTCCCTCTGGAGACTGCTCTTCTGGCTCTTGCAGTAATGAACTGTGAAGGGTTTTGAGCTGCTTTCTGAAGATGTGGTGAGCCTTGTTAAATGGGATTGCTAACAAAAGAGGACAACTTTGGAGCCGACGTCTAGCAAAGGAAGCCGAATTAACGCAGGCCTCCCCCACAGCAGAAAATATTGAGCTGTGATATTCTGAGCAAATGCAGCGGTGTCAAAAGCGGCTGATTTCTGTAGACTTGACTAAAAAGTTCAAGCCATCTGTGATCCCATCAGGGGAGTAATGGGCAGAAGAGTGCTGTTTTATTGTGTATACTCAGCTTAAAAAATTCAACTCGGAACAGAAATATTTATTTTCCTGCAGTTCCTTCTTGGCAGAAGCAGGTTATTATTTTTTGCATGTTCTACAGATTTTTTTTTAAAGTGTAGCTGGAAGAGAAAACTCTCTTTCAAACTGTTCAGCAGACATCCTTTTTCATCTAAATGAGTAGCAACAGCTCGGAGACCTGGGCATGTGGGATAATAAAACGAAGCAGCGAGGTTTGAAACAGGGACGGGAAATCGAGGAGTCGGAGAGGAAGCCTCAGATCTTTGAGTTGATGCGGAGGCAAAAACCAGCGTTTTGCAAACAGCCACCTCTGTGGCTTGCGGGGACCTTGGGAGCTTCTCCTGGGAGCTTTTCCTAAGGAAATTTTGATAATTGTGCCCTTTAGGCTCAGCCCGTTGCCCTGGATTTGATCCGGGTTTGAGCGGTGATTTTTGGTGCTTCCACTTGAAGGGAAGGGTAAGCGACTCTGAAAATATGATGCCTGTCATCTTCATTGGAAGGGTTTGCTCCGGAGAAAGCAAGATAAAGGCCCCTTGTCTCCTTCTCCCTAATATAAACCCTCCTCCTGTCTGGTTTGGTAAACATTCGGTGCCCAAGGCTTCCCTCGCTCAAGCATCTCTATCTCTACTCTCTGCAGGGCACCCTCGGTTTAAGTGGGGCTGCTGGAACTGAAGGGTGTCAGTCCCCCCGCGGCGGCGAGGAGACAGAGTTTGTTTTGCTCCGTCGGTGTCTCTCGTTGTGCATCTATTTTTAAGGCTCTTGCAGATGGAGCTGCTCATTCCGGCTGCGCCGCGTGTTCCGCCGTGACTCCTTGTTCCTGCAAAATGGCTAATTGAGTGAGAGACAGGAGAGCTGCACGCCGTGTGAGCACAGCTCGGGCTTCAGCGAGCGCTAGCAGGTTCTGCCAAACTGTCAAGTTATCAACTTGCTCGCTTTCTTGCCAGACTTCATCAGCGATCATTAGCTTCATGGTCTGGCTCAAATTTGTTCATTTTGGCGGCGTGTGAAATCGGGCTCCGCTTCTCGTTTTCCCTCCGTCTCCTGCCGTCAGCGGTCGCCTGACGCAATGCGCTCCGCTGACTGACAGCAGGCAGTCGTGACAGCTAAACATCCATCACCGGCCGCAGAAATGTTGCTCCCCTATAAATAATTCCGGAGGACACTGGGGATCACACTTCAGGATCTTGAACGGGTCTTGTGTGTGGAAAGAGCGATTAACCACGTTAAAAGCAAAAGTCGGAATTCCTGTAATGGTTATGGCATACAGGGGACTAATTCAATCTGATTAGAGCAAAGCCAGGGCTCATTTGGGGCTGCTGGGGCCTCTCTGGGGCCGTTTGGGCCCCCGCTGCCTTCTGCATGGGGAGCTGCCATCTCCCTGGTACTCTGTGATCCACCAGCCCCCATCCTGAACGGTTTCCTGTGGATGATGCTAATTTTTCCCAAGGGGTGGCCAGGCCTGTGTGCTCCCTGAGGGTTAAATTGCTTCTCTGTTGGCCACTGTTGGCCGTGCGCCGGCAGAAACGGGCCGGGTGAGCACCCCGCGCCAAGGCCCAGGAGGCTCCAGCCTCCCCGCACGCGCGAGCCTTGAATATCGTGGCTGAAATGGGCAAAGGCCGGGAGCCGCAGGGCCAGCTCGGGGGGTTTTGCTTGGGCTTTTGGGCTGTGGGCTCCCCGGGAGCGGGTGGTAACGGGGTAGCGAGGAGACCGACCTGCTTTTCAGCCCATCCGGGGTCATTCTTCCCCGGTACAGACAGCTCTTGTGTGCTCCTCGCTTCAGCGTTCGTCCCTGGCTCCCCGAACAATGTGTTTTTGTGCAGGGAGTTCTTTAGAGGTGTCATTAGTCATTCCTTGTGAAAACTTTGGCGCAAGTTTTCTGCAGGGAAGAGCCTTTATTGAATTGTGCACGCTGGAGCGGTGCAGGCGGCTTCCACTCCCAGTGAATTTTAATTTCAAAGCCTCGCGTTTCCTATAAAATCTTGAAAAATGCACCGGGAACGGGCTGTAATGAACTCCCGTCCGCTCGACGAACCTGTGGAGGGTGCGCGAGGTTTCTCACTTCGCTGTCTCCAGCTTCAGAAGTGACACCTCGGAATGGGCTTAGCGTGTGGCGGTCACCTCGCGGCCTTCGATGCTCCGTTTCATAAGCCCAATTCTCCCATTCCTGCTGCAAATCCTCCCCTTGGATGCTGGGCCACTGAGATGCTGAAGTCTCTGTCATTGTAGGCAGCTGCCTTGATTGAATCACCTTGTGATTTAATTTAAGCCATTTACCACCTGTGCAAATGGGATTTCTGCCCCCGCCCGCCTTATTTTTCTTCTCCCGTGTAAACTTGTCCCTTTCACGCAAGGAAAACAATAACTTGGTGTCTGAAGCGCTGTGGTAGAGCAGCCTTGGGATAGGTCTTCTCCATTTGGAAGAAGGTTGTGGACAAGGTTTGGAAAAGTCAAGGGCCAGCCTTGTGTGCTCCTCCTTGCTGAAAACAGGAGTGTGTTTGTAAGGAAACTCCCAAGTAGCATTGGTTGTGCTGGGAGTGTAATTTAATTTTAATCAGGGAGTGAAATGACGTGTTCCGTCTGGGCAATTAGGTTAAAAGGGCTAAGTATTCAATATTAAAATGGAGTATTTGTAGAAAACCAAAACAGAGTCTGTTTACTCAGGAATAATGACTTAAACTCAGATGACAATTCCTAAAGGAAAAGTGCAAGCGTAGAACCAGCCTTCAAAGGAATTAGCATTTTCTCCTGCAAATTATCCGTTAAACTGTGTTCAGGATAGATTCACTCTATATTTTAGAGCCATTTGGGGGAAAAGCAGTCTTTTAGAATGGCAGAATATGGGCAGTGTGCCTATATTCTCCGTGCGCCCGGCGTTGCGTCCATTGGGATCCGCTCTCCCATCTCCTTCTCCTCGGCAGGGGCTAAATGCAGCCTTCAAGGCTGATCAGTGTCTCTGTCCCTTGGAAGAGACTTCATTTAATTTATTGGGTTGTATTGCAGCATCGTTTCTCTTTACGCGGCCCCAGTTACACCGTGTGTACGCACACAGGTGCTCAGCCCAAAACAACTCGTTTGCGTGTGTCTAGAGCAAAAAAATGCTTCAGTTAGAGCAAACCTGAGATGGGCACCAGGCATGATGCAGAGGAGTGGTGAGGACGGGCTAGTTTTAGCTCCAAAATTAAACACCAAGCGCTGCTTGCCTCTCCTGTGGCTTTCAACGCCTGCGATATTAGGAGGCCCTGGCTGGAAAGAGGTCGGCTCTGGCCTGGATGCTAGAGCCAGCGGCTCAGCAGTCCTCTAACCCCCTTCTCACATGTTTTCTTTGGCAGCATTTGAGGCCGAGGGCTGCACGGGGTGGCGAACGGCAGCTGCTGCTCGTGGAGCCCTCGGCAGAGGAGAGCGGGTCCTCCGGCACGGGGAGGAGGCCGGCGGCGACCGGGAAAACTAATTATCCTGTCACCAGCCAGCTCCAAGATCGTGTGGGTTTTGTCCCTTCTTTGCCTAGTCTGTCACCTCTGACAAATGCATCTCGGCTCTCCCCTCCCGGAGCAGCGGGTGAAGTCCGTGCCTTGGAATTCCTCTGCGGATGCGGTGCGTGGCCATCCCAAGGCAGAGCACCGAAACCAGCGGGTCTGCAGGAAGCCTGAGGTGTTTCCCTGGCTGTCCCACACGGTTCCTTAGACCCTGGTCCTCCTCGCTGCAGGGATGGGGATCCCGCACATGCTCTGGGAGTCAGAGGGAAGGACAGTGGCTCTGTTCTCTGCAAGAGCAGCACCACAGAAATTGCTCTGCAGGGGACAGAAAACAGCACGCTGCAACAGTGCACCTTTCAGGCATATATATATGTATAAAAAAATAAAAATTCTACATACAAACTGCAGCAAAACTAGCAAGGATGGGAAGCATGTAAGCAAAACACCAGTGTGTGCCGCACTCCGGGCAATTTCATTCAGCATCAGAACTAGCAGTGCTATTTCTACTGTTCTCCTCCGAGCAGAAAATGCTGTAAGTCCCCGGCAGAAATGGTGCAACTTCTTTTCTGCTGGGAAAACAGGCTGGGAACTGTTACTCTTTGGAGTATTGCATAGGAAATGGGGCTTTAATTCTGTTTAATACGTCCTCGGGTCTCTTGAGAAGGAAGCTAAGCTGTGCTTGAGTACGGAATTAGTTGAGGTGCAGGAAGAAGCGACTAGCTGGGATTTTCCTGCCCGTTGGACCTCGGGGAGCAGTTTAGGTAGGAACAGTCCATGCAGTTTTCTCAGGGTAGGTGTTCAGTGGGATTTTGTGAGACCATGTTCCTGCTTTAGCTAGATGGCAAGTGCAAATGCCAGCACTTGTAACCCTCCTTGGGATGCGCAAAGCCCGGGAAAGCCCTGGATCTGCAAATGTGCGTGTTTAGGTGCAGGACTTTCATCCCAGCTAGATTATCTGGTGACAAAAAAAAGAGAATTTACAGGTGCCTTGCTATGCAGGGTGCTGCATATAAAGTTATTTTGAGTTAACTTGCTGAATTCAGATGCATCGCGATGCGGAGGAGGGAGCGGAGCAAGGCAGCGTCCTGGACGCGGTAGTGTCTGATGCACTAGAGAAGATGCAATTCACATGCCGACTGCTTCATTTCCCCTGTAAATGACATACACCGGTGTACGTACGTGCCTACATGTATACATGCGATACTCAGTGTATTTTAGCTCCTGAGAGGAGGCACACGACGTGGGATTTGCTCATCGGAGCTGTCCCTGGTGCAGCTCGGCTCCGTATGCCCCTCATATGGAGGCAGACGGTCGTGATCAGAGCTGACTCCTGTGTCAGAGCATTTTGCTGTCGTCACAAGATTCAAAATACAAACACGCTTTTATCTTGCTTTACTGCCTTTGTGGATTGACCCTAACCATTTTTATATGATTTTTGAAGACATTTTAGTGTTACGGAAAGTCTCATTTGAGCACAGCCTTAGAAATGGGATAATTAAAATGACACGGGGGAACTTTATTGTATCCAATATTTGAATATCCAGCTGGAATTACGGTAAGTCGGTTTGAATCAGTGGGACTGATTGTTTCAGAGCAATGGGGATTCAAAAGAACCAGGACCCATCAGCAGTTTTTGTGTGAAGGTATTTTTGTCTTTCCTACCCAGCCAGTTCTTGGCCTCGAGTTTGCTCACGCGAGTGCCACAAGTCATTTGTCACCCACTGGAGAGCGCTTTGTCCCATCAAAACAACGCAGTGCGTCGGGAAACAGCCCTGTAGCTAAACCCTGAGCGTTCTGAACTGCAAAACTGTAAGGTATGAAGAAATAAACCTGTTAAAGCCAGCATTAATTCTGCTGCAGGACACCGGCTTGTGCTGCAGGTCTAATGATGAAGCACATCCTCAGTCTCTTCAGAAAGTTTGGGAAAACAGCCCTGCGAGCAGCTGATACCTCGGTTATAAACAGCGTTTGATGCAACAGCTTCAAATAACNACGCAGTGCATCGGGAAACAGCTCGGTGCACCCTGTAGCTAAACCCTGAGTGTCTTGAACTGCAAAAATGTGACATATGAAGAAATAAACCTGCTAAAGCCAGCGTTAATTCTGCCGCAGGACACCGGTTTGTGCTGCAGGTCTAAGGATGAAGCACATCCTCAGTCTCTTCAGAAAGTTTGGGAAAACAGCCCTGCGAGCAGCTGATACCTCGGTTATAAACAGCGTTTGATGCAACAGCTTCAAATAACTGTTGTCTAGAAATAAGAGAGAAGCTCCGTTTGATCTCTCCTATGCCATCCCCAAGCATTCCTGTAACTATTTGCTTCTAGGTTCAAAAAATCAGGGACTGTAAAATACACTGCTGGTAACTTCAACAGCAAAGTTTTCTCTCGCTGCTTTAGGAGGGGCTAAAACCTCACCAGCACAGACAGGGCAATAGGGCAGCAGGATGGGTGACACTGGAAAGAACCTAAACCTGGGGATTTCCGTAAATCTGGGTTTTCCTCTCTTTTTGCTGCAGTCTGGGAAGAATTACAGCAGAACGGCTGCTGGTTTGGATTGGGAATGATTTATTAAAGGGAAAAAAATAACTTCCTTTTATTTTTCTTGCAGAACAGAGATTTTCTGTTCAGAGAAAAAAAAAGAAAAAAAAAAGGCAGTTCATTACATCCAGAAGTCGCATTTCTTCAGAGAAAGCATCTCTGTTGCAGCCCACCCAGAAACCTTCTGGGGAGGCTCAGAGCCAGCGAGGTAGAAAACCTGTATTGATTCTCGCAAAATTGATATTTTCTGGGATCCTTTTCCTCCCCAAGCAGAAGAAAAGAAATAGAAAGCAGAGAAAAAACCAACCTCCTCGGCATGGATCCGGGATGCGCAGGATGCGCTTCCGAAGCTCCTCCGGGCTGTTTGTCCCTGGCCAGGGAGCTCCGCTTTCCGTCTGCGTTGGCAGTGACGCGGTCCCGAGCTCTTGGGTTTGCAGGAGGATGGATGCAGCGGAGGGCTGGGAAAACTGGGAAAACCCGTGGCCGTGCGAGGGTGGTAGCCGGGCTGTAGGCAGCGGAAAGGCCAACGTGCTGAACTGGTGATAAACGCCTGCAGGGAGCAAACGTTCCCATTTCCAGCTCGTCTAATTGCAGCAGTGGCAGCTTTGAGCATCACTCCTTCACTCGGGCGCCGGAGCTTGGTTTTTGGCACACAGGGGCCTGGGCTCCCAATCAGACAGCAATTAGCCCAACCCAAATAAAATAAAATAAAAAAGAGAGTGGACGTCTCTCTCAATAAACAGGGAGATGACTACAACAGCGCTGACACAAAGCGCCCGCCTGCCAGTCGCCTTCACATCTAATGCAAAATCTTGCAATTTAGTTGATGTTCGCGGATGCTTTGGGGGCTGCTCGTCCTGCAGCACCGGCCCCGCCGCTCTCGCCTTCTGGCCTCCGGGATGAGCAAACTGCAGGCCAATTTCTCCCTGTCACGTTGCATCCCGGAGCGTGGCGGGGAGCTGGGCAAAGCCGAATGCATCCTTAAATAGATCTTTAAATTATTACAATGCCGTGTTGGCAAGGCATTGCCATGTTTAGTATTATCTTTGCATCTGAAACATAGAGATGTTCTTAGGTTTTATTGATGGGTCTGCTTAATGCGTTTCTTATTTTGTGCTGATTTTTTCCCTTTCTCCTTCCTTCTTCCCCCTTCCCCTTTGTTTTTTCTCCCCGGATCTCTGCGATGAGGCAGGAATGTGTTCCGCTGCTCCAAAGAGGGATCTTTATTGCCGTTTCCCCCCGTCGCGCTTGTTTACGTGGCAGAAAGAACAGCGGCGAGCGCGGAAGAGGGAGGAATTACTTTCCTTCGCGGATGGATTGGACTGGCGGCCGCATGTCTTACCCGGAGCGCGTGTTTTGGTGGAGTGTTTGCTAACAGCCAGGCTGCGGTGCAGCGGTCCCCGGGGAGCGCAGCATCCGCGGCGGCGCCGGCAGCGGCGCGTTTCTCCGCAGCATCGTGGTATCTGCCGGGAGAGGGGAAGGAGACCCTTCTGGGGGGCTGTTTTTGCTCCCCCGCTCCCCCAGGCTGCTCGTTCGGTCACCGTCAGCAGCTCATTAAGCGGATGTTTAAAGCCCGTTTTAATATTCGCTGATTAATTACCAAGAGCGTTTAGCACTTCCCAGCAGACAGGAGCGCTGAATTATTCAAGCTTCCATTTTGCTCCCTGAAACGGCGGGTCCCCGGGCATAAATAATGTATTGGAGGCATCGATTACGGCGTGCTGTGGCCTGGCTCCCTTCCCCAAGGGGCACGCGCCGCGCTGAGACCCGAGGTGCCCGTGGCACGGATGGGCAGGGCGGCCTGCGAGGTGGGAGCCGCCTCGTCCCGCGGGTTCGGGGCTGCCGAATCCCCCCGCTCCGAGATTAACGGCGCTCTCCGGACTCGAAGCGTTTCGATCTTGCTGACATCTTAATTTGGACGGGGGAAAACGCCATGCATAAAAATTGGGTATCGACATCCATTTCACCGGGCCGGGGCCATTTCGCTCGGTAGCCTGCAGAGCGAAGGCTTGTCAAAAATAATGACTTCCACCTCTCATTTGGGTGGATTAAATAGTCCGAAGGGGGCGAAACTGGCTCGCCCTCTTTAATCCTTGCATTACTGCAGCGTGAAGAGTAAGCATATAAATATGAGGAAAGCAAAAATAAATCAATATCGTAGCATATTAGGAACCTGAAAAATGTTTTTTTGGAGGAGATAAGATAATCTTCTGTTAAAACATCACCT
The DNA here is from genome assembly GCA_013389825.1 of Crypturellus undulatus. Lineage (NCBI taxonomy): Eukaryota > Metazoa > Chordata > Aves > Tinamiformes > Tinamidae > Crypturellus > Crypturellus undulatus. The sequence goes on from VWPW01014662.1 coordinate 21,377, forward strand.
GTTAGCACAGGGTTTTATTTTTGCCTCGTGTTTCTTCAGAGTGATGCCCGTTTAGAGCCGAAGAACTTTTCTCTACAGGAAATGTAAAAACAACGTGTTTGGCAACGTGTTGTGAGTACTTTGTCACCTAGATAGAAGGTGCACGTTACGACAACTCCACTTCTCCAGGATGATTTCTGAGTAGAAAGAGGAGTCATTTAGTTTCTTTTGAAAGAAGGAGGCTTGAGCAGCAGCTACTCCTTGACCTGCGTGTGCATTGGCTTTCGCCATCTGTATTTAACTTTTCCGTCTTGTATTAGAAACATGCAATGAAATCCCCCCTTGCAACAATAAACAGTTTCCAAATATCAGCCCGATGCAAGAAGTGCCAAAGCGTTCCCTAGTTTTTTTTTTTTTCCCCTAGTTTTCGCTAGTTAAAGGAATATTTTGTAAGGAAATTTGTTGAACTCTGGTGATGCCTCCTGTGTGTATGTTGCTGTATAGAAATCCTAGCAGTAGAGAAGGACTTCTCTACGCTTCATTACGAGATTGATTTTCTTTCGTAGGATACTTCACAGCAGAGTCGGCTTCCCAACTTCAAGTAATGTTTTCCTGCCATTTTACTAGCAAAATTTCAACAGTTCTATTAGGAAAGTGCTGTCTCTGAGCCGTGAACCTGCTTGAACACCGGGCTCAGCACTGCTCCAGCAGAGGTGATGTGACAGGAAGCCGGGAAAAACTCGCATTTTGCAGCGATTTTACAAGAACAGCAGCTGAAAAATAGGATTTTCCAAAGGAGATAAAAATATAACTTGTGTTTTCATTTCAGACATCTTAATTCTCTTTTTAACAAACATTTTGGAAATGGGAATAGGTGGGAAGAACTTACAATTTTCTGTCTTCAATATCTGTCTTGTATCCATTTTCAGTACTAAAAGACACAGATTTTGATCACTATTCCTTCCGTGTCCCCTGTCCTGGGATAAAATAGTTCATTTTATGAAAGGGCAGTTTTAAATAGAGAAACAGTATGTTGAACTTTCAATAATATATCGGGCTGCTCCGACCTGGGTTTTTAATACAGCTGTAATTGGAAAGAGCCCATTGAATTAAAATCTGACCTAATGTGGTATGGTCTTATCCTTTAGGGCAGTTTTCCTTAGAAAATGGTATACTAATGGTCTTCTACTCCTATTGCATCATGCTGCCTGGAATGTGTGGCTACAAATATATTAGCAGAGAAGTCTCATGGTTTCCTATTTGCCTGGTCATTTTGGCTGCTGCCCTTTCCACAGAAAAGGTTGCATTAGTGTTAGGTGTAATTGCTCTTTCTTTTTTTTTAGTTTTACATTTCACTAGCTGAAAAGGTTACTTTTTTCAAAAATTAATTGCAGAGATATCTGTGTGTGCCTGTTTGTTTACTTGCTGCTTTTCTGCCGTTTATTACCGCCAAAATGATAGTTTAATTATTCATAGAAGACCAATACAGCACTTTAATGAAACTTCAAAGCGGTATTAAAACCTTATTATGCTGGTGGAATATGTTAAAGATTTTTGGAGCTGAGTTATGTGTTTGAAAAAGATCAGCCCTTCCATCTTTGCGGCGTTTGGGGCTCTCAAGATGCTAAAAACCCGTGCAGCAAACCAATTTCTCCAGTCTACAAAGTGGTCTGGTTTTACTGAACATCATCCATTTTTGCTTTCTTTCCTACAGATGGGAAATTGCTCATTTTGAGGTCCCGCTTGGTTAAAGCTGTTCAGTGGCCATCTGAACTTCACGTCCGCAATATCTGCACTGTGTTACTCTGTGCTCTGCAGGGAAATCCTTTCTCTCACGGGAGGGTGGAAATGGGGCTGGTGCAGAAGGTTCCCTGGTCCCCACTGCCACGAGGGAAACACGACTTCGGATCCAGACTTCAGATCCGCGCTGTCAGCCCTGTGAACACAGTAGGGACAGCTCACAGCTTTTGGGTAAACCCTATGCATTATCCATATAGCTTTATTACCGCAGCACAACTACTTTTCTAGCAAGATTGCTTCAATAATTGATTGCGAGGTTGCTAATGTGGAGGACACCTCTTGCCAGGGATTTGTAGAGTCACTTTATGCCTCAGTTCTTCTAATTTTCCATATGATTCTGCAGCTGGCTGCCCGGTCCTCTGCACATCCACTCATACTTCTTGCTAATGTTGCAATTAAAACACAAACACCCATCGGTTAAATCGTCGGGAAGGTCATTACAGGTTTTTAGCAAGAGGCTGGGAGCAAGCGGCTTACATTGCTGGGCTTACGAACAGGAAAAGGTCCTGATCTTCTTTGCTCCTGTGGTTTTCCGTGAGGGTCCAAACTCCAGTGCATTCTCTGGAAAGAGGTTCTGGATCGAGGAAAGAAGACTTTGCATCTCGCTTCAGCATTGGGTTTCCATCTGCTCTGCTCCCATCCAAGCTCCAGAAAGCAAAGCAGCCCAGCTGGCCACAGCAGCTTCTCCTGGTTTTGCAGCATAAACAGATTTATTTCGTATCTTACAAAACTGTGTCAGGCAAAAGTAACAGAAAACAGTAAGTGAGAGGTGCAATTCAACTATCTGTTGAGAAGTTCTCCTGTCCTGACGATATGGGGTGGGGATGGACACAGTTCTTGCTTGTGTTAAATGTGAGAAGGATTCTGTTAACAGGGAAAAAGAAAACTCAAAGCAAATAGGGTTATCTTAATTGCTTTCTCTAACAGGAAGAAAATATGTAGATGTTGTCACTGAAGTGAGTCGCAACAAGAGGAAAAACAGGGCTAAACCGTTCCGCTGCTGCTGTGAAGTAGAGGCACAGACACCAAGCAGGGCCCGAGAGGTGCCTGCAGTTTGGAAGAGGACTTGGAAAGGGAATACCTGGTGCAAGATGAAACGCACTGCCTGGAGAGTGCAAAGTCCCAGCCTTGCTCCATGCAATGGGCAATTCGGCAATATCAAACTCCTCACTGCTAAAGTAAAGCTAAACAAGTGGTAAAACACATGGGAACCTGATTCTGCAAATCAAAGGCCAGAGTTTATTTTCCCACCTCCATCCTCTAATTTTGCCTTATTTTGTGAACAACCGATAGCACAACCTGCTCGACGCTATCTTTCTTGCGTCCTGTTTCACGATGAATGCACAAAGGTGCCTTTTTTGCCTGTATTTCCAGCTCTGTGTGGGTTTCGTCCTTGGAATAGGAATCTCCAGGCCTCCTTCCAGACGTGTCACAGGCAAAGGGACAAGGCTGCCTGCCCTAACGGTGCTGACGAGGACACGTTGATGGAAGTGCTGGGAAAAATGTTATTTGACAGCTACTAAATCCTAAAAGGTTTACAGTATTGAACATAAATATGTACTTACCATTAAATAGTCATTTTTTGGGATATTTCAATTCTGCCCATCTGAAGGAGCTTGCAAAGTTAGGCCTCCTACTGTTCCTTTTATTCTGTAACTGGGATAAAATACTCAAGTTGGTGGCAGAGGATTTACTGTGAAATAGCTATTAACTTTCCCAGGCTTTGGGCTTCTAATCTTCTATGTAGATATCTGAAAATGCGCCCCATGCTCCTCGTGGGAGAATCAAAATCATTTCCTTGCAACGCTTTTCCAAAAAAAAAAAAAAAAGAGGGAGAAGGAGAGCGTTTTGAATGATGTTGGAAGAATGTCCTCATTTGCAGTTTTCTGTTTACATTCAAAAATGAGACTCTATTTTCTATTTTCTGGGCATTTTAAAGCATCCAGCAATCCCACTGTGAGAAAGATGGACAACATCTCCATAAAATATGTATGCACACATCTCCTTAATGGTAAGTAGATTTCCTCATAGCGTGCACTTGCACGTGTTGCATCGTCGGCAGCGTTCTCCGTGCGGAAGCGGCAGCGAGAACCTGAAGTGATAACCTTTTCCTTTTTTGCTCTGGGATTTCACATCCTACACGCTCATTCTTCTTGGAAAAGAAATTACTAAAGGCCTCGTGTGCAGAACCTTTTATTATATGAATAATTAATGGTAAAGGTTAAAAGTGTATGAGGTGCGTATGAAGACGCCGATTGACAAAAATGTTCCTCGTCGGGTTACACGGAGGTTGCAACCTGCAGGAGCTCGAAAATAAATGCTCTTCTGCTGTGGGTGAGGGAAGGGGAAGAATATGCCTTTTTTTTTTGACCCTGCAGGGATGGTGTGACTAACAGAGCCATTCGGAACCACGGAGCATTTAAAACCTTTTCTACAAAAGGCTGTTCAAACGAGAGCAAAACGCGGCCGTGTTCCTTACCCCGAAGAGCTAAAAGAGGAGCAGGGCGCTCCTCTTCCGCGAGCTCACCGGGGGAAGGCTCACAGCGTGTGCGTCCAGTAGGTACTCAAAGAGCGAATGCTACTCGTAAGAAACGTGTAAATAAATAAATAAACTAACAAACATGGGACTCACCTTGAGGCCACCGGGCCCAGGTGCCTGCGGGCTCCCGCCTCGCGCTCCTGCCCGCCCCTCACGCGGGGACGCCCCTCGGCGCAGGTGCCCGGCGGCCATTTGGTGCCGCTCGGTCGTGCCCTGCAGCCGCGCGGCCGCTCCCGCCGGGCCGAGGGCACCCGC
>VWPW01014662.1:26085-89531 GCA_013389825.1 Crypturellus undulatus
GCGGGCAGGCGGCGCCCTCCCCCGGCCCGGCCCGGCCCGGCCCGGCCGCTGCTCCGGGGAAGCGGGCGAAGGAGCCGGGGCCCCGGCCCCGCGCTGCGCCTCGTCCCCAGGCGGCGCTCGAGAAGATGGCGGCGGGCGGGAAAAGGGCGCTCGTTGTGGGGGAGGAGGAGCGGCCCTGGCCCCCATTTACCGCCCATCCCTACCGCGTGTATGCGTGTATTCCCTTCTTCACTTCATTGTTTTATTTTATTTTATTGTATTTTATTTTTGGTCACACCCCGGTTGAGAGGTAAGCCGGAGTCGGCGCTCCTCGCTGAGGTGACGCCTGCAGCCCCTCCGCCTCTCCGGGCTGCGGTATTGAGGGCGATGACCTCCTTGGCCACTGCTGTGCTATTGCATAGGTATTTGTAATTTTATAATGTTACATGATTTTCTAGGTTAAAAAAATGCATTAAATAAATTTTAGAAAGCACACACAGCACAAGGATCATTTAGAAATGGAAAATCTTAGAAATGCATGTCTGGTGCAACTGATGCAAAATGGTAGACTTTATTAATTAAACAGTATAGTTTTGGTTAACAACAGAAACTGCAAACAGAAGATACTTGAGCTCTTTAAAAATATATTTTTTTTCTTATAACATTGTATTCTGCTTTCAAAGTAACATTATTGAGAAGCAACGTAGCATCAACGTAGCAGTGATGGCAGGGATGACTGGTGGTTGCTAAAAGGTATTTAAAAGAGGAAAAATTATCAGTCGGTGTTTCGTCTGAGACATGTAGTCCAACCTTGGTGAACGCGGATGTTTGACTTTGTGACTCTAGCCTTGGAAATAAGGTCAAATATTTTTAACGTTTTAGCTGTTTCTCTCTTCTCTCGCAGCGATCTGAAGTGATACGGCCAAAGTTGAGAAATCATTTGGAAATGAGAGGGGACGTGCAATGTTGAGGCTAAAGCGTAAATATACGATGGGGAACGTATAGAGTTCTGCAGCAAGGAAACAAAGCTGTCTTCGCATACAAGGTAAACATGACCCAATGTCATTTTGCTAAGAAAAAAAAGCTAGACATTGTGTTAAAATATAATGTAACAGGAATATTTCCTCTAAGAGGTAGAGAAACAATCCTTTTTAAAAACTACTAGATGAGGAACTCATATTAGTGCAGGTCCATCCAGGAATCGGGGCTGTAGAAGATCATCATCCTCTTCCTCTATCCTGCCCACCCACCATCAGTTGTATCATACTGCTCTGCAGCTGTAATTTTAGCAACGACTTTCTTGTTAAACACCAGTCTCATATTGTTAATGTGTCTGTTCAGGTGCTTTCTATCTGCACATATTGTTCAACAACAGTACTTAACTCTGCTCGCTCTTCCTTTGATTAAGAAAGTGAAAAGAAAAAAGATGTCACTGCTCAATAGACGAATGTCTTTTTGTCAGATGCCAAGCAAAGTGATAATGAAACTTACTCTTGTCAAGTGTCGTGTGCTCTTGCAAATTAAAATGATATAAGACGTATCTTTATTCTTGTTAGGCAAGTGTGGAGGAAGCTTAAACGGTGAGGTGTAAAGCTAAGTGAAGGCTTTGATCACTGTATATCCCAGCAGGATTCAGAATGCCTCTTTAGCTTTAGCTCATCTCCCCAGTGTGGTGCTTGGAATATTTTTCTGCCTGTCTTCTTGCTTGGATATTTATTTGTGAAATGGGCGTCTGCTGGGAATTAGGTGCTTAAGCCCCTGCATCTTTGTGCCTCTGTAAATCTGACTGTCCTTATCCGTTTTGGTCAGATGCAGAGAATGATGATGATGTATGTGACAAACAATAGAGCTCCTTGCATGAGTATTTATGGAAATGCTAGCTCCACAGCTAGCGCTAGAGATAGCTGAGACTGTCCCTCCTTGGCTCAGCTGTTCTGAGATCATTTCTTTGTGTTGAACTGTGAGGCTTGATTCTACCAAATCATCATAATCTTTGTGTGAGTTCAGTCACAAAAGAATGTCAAAGGAACAACCGTGTGCTCCATTTGGTTACCTGAAGTTAATGCTCTGCATTTTTATCTGATTCAAATCCTTTTGTGTATAAGAAAGAAAAAAAAAAAAAGGATTAAGAAGAGGTATAGGAGGAAAAAAAAAAAAAATGTTTGAAACGCTACTGTAGTCTGTAATCTGTTGGAGTGCTTTTAAATGCAGCAGCTAAAGAGAGATGCGCAGACAAGATGCTTTGCCCTCTCTGCCTTGGTAGTCGTTGGTGTTTTGTGCTCATGCTCCGTAGTACTGGGAGCGGGATGCCGGCTGCGGTACCCTCTAGCTGCGGGTGTAATGGGAAGCATGTGTTCCCTTAGCATCTGCAGCCAGATGTTGGCAAGCGCTCAGGGACCGAGGCTATAACCTCGTCCCTCACTGTTTGGGCATGCTGCCAACAGTACATGCTGCTAATTTGTGCAGTTTTCAGGCCAGCTGAGAAGAGTGCTTTGTTTCTGAATATTTTTCATTATCTACTGCTTTTGTTTGCCCATTGATGCCCAACGGATCAGTGCTGTGACTTCAGGAAGGGCCATTAGGACGTTCTTAGGCTGACTCTACCGCTTGGTATTCAGACTTCTTTTTTCCTCCATCTTCTTTAATTTCTGCTTTAAAAAGCCGACCCTATTCCTCTGACAGATCCCATGAAGCAGCAGCTGGTTTTGAGACATCACTCTGCTCAAAGTGGACCTTTCTGCAAAGATTTGAGGTCTAATGCAGCTTTGAGGAGGCTGCAGTCTGCCTTGTTCTTCTGCACTCAAAATGATACACGGGATCCTCGGACTGGCATGGTGAGTCCATTGGTTCCTTGCAAGTTAGGAGGAATGAGGAAAGTTAGGTTCCTCGTGTTGCTGTCCTCCCCACAGGCTGTCTTCAGAGATGGAAGTTTCATGTTGCCATCCTTCCGCTCCGCCTTTAACTTGGCACATTTTTTATAAAGATTGAAAGTGCTTGCTGCTTTTATTTCACCTCCCAGAAGGCCCCTTGCAATGCTCCCCGAGTCCTGTGAATGGCAAAAGTAGAGAATTCTCTTTAATGTTTGTTTCCTGCAATTGGAACTAAGAGACATCTGAGTTTCACAGCAGAGATAATGATGGGCTTTGTGGGCCATCAGTTATAAGCCTCATCTTCACTGTGGGTTCTTGTGACACTTAGTTGCCTTGTGCCGTTGGACATGACTTGGAAATGTGTGTAGCAACACTGGCTGCGGTGGTAAAGGTTAGTAAAGCATAAGCCAAAAAGTATCGATCCTTCTGAGAGAAGTTTCTCTTCAACACACCAGGATAAGTTTGTATCATTTATATTAAATTTTGAATTGTACCTCTGCTGTATCTATGAAATTATTGGCAAGAAATAAGACTGGAAAAGCTAATTTATGAATTTTAGCATTCACTTCATTCATCCGAATCCTTAGATTTGGAGTATACGACTTTTTTCACAATGTATTTTTACTTCAAGCACTACAGACTAACTTAAAATACTTTTTTTTTTTTTCCCCCCGAGAAGTTTTAAACTTAATTCTCTTCTAATCCAAAGTTGATTTTTTCCTTCTCAGAGAAGCCTGAAATTCAGCTGCTTTATAGTACAATGAAGTCATGGTCTTCCTAGGTTTACTGCAAAGGATCCAGCTGGCTTCTTGGGGAAATAAATTACAGCTGTTATTTCTTGTTTATCAGATAAAATTCCTTGCTCTTGTGTGTCAGTGCTTGCAAAGGCTAATCATAATGGAGTTTGGTACTCCTGGGAGGAGGTAGGAAGGGAAAAGAGCGTACATTAAAATATAAAATATTTTCTTTTAAATGTGCACCACTTGAGAGCAGGACCACCACTTTTCTGAGAGGAAACTTGAATAAAAAAGGGGTGTATATATCTCCATTATACAACTCTGATTGGTTGCGCTATGTAGGCAGTTCTTGTTTTTCATTGATTTAAGAGCTATTCTGGAAACAATTCGTATGAAAACTGAATTCCAGGTAATTTTTCTTATAAAAGAAGTCTTTGTGAATAATAAGTGAGGGCAAATTGGGAGTTATTTCACCATGATGAGGAATACAGACTTTTGAGCCAAATGTTGATCAACTCCCCACCTCAGGGTATTGAATCCCAGCTTTTTCGGTGTTCACGGATGAGCTTACAGCAGTGCTTTCCTTCTTAGGCCCTGAGATAATAAATGTTTTCCCTCTTAGTGCAGTCATTGCTGTCGTTAGCTGTGTTGTACACCCCTACAACTTGATTACTACTTGTGGCTATACCTTAAATCAATCTGGAAACATCAGCTGGCATAGAAGGCTTAGCAGGATACAAAATAACTTACCTGGAGCATAGCAGAATTGAATCTTTGCCCTATTTTAAATGAATTCCATGGTAATTCTGGAAGGCAGCAGGTAAATATTACCAGTGACAAATATTTTTGTTTATCGAACCCTATGGACAGTAACAAGGCAGGCTGCCCTACACAGCCCTGGCAGTCTGACTTGCAGTGATCTTGGGAGATGCGGGAAAAATTCACTTTCATTGTGTACAAAAGCTTTTCTGTGCCTGGAAGACTTTTCAAGAGAGGCAATAAATGAGATGAGCATGTGTATCTCAGAAACTATCTCAAGTCCTTTAATGTCCACAGGGAATGGAATAGGCTCTAGTGTTTATGGTCTTGGTGGAAATTCCACAGTGGTAAACAGCATATGATGCAGTTTTTTCACTTTTAGGATGAAAGATTGGTTTGTGTCTGCCTTCAATTTGAAGTTCAAGCTCCAGGGAGACTATATATTTGAAACCTTATTATTTGCCCTGCTAATGCATCCCCTCCAGTGGTACCTAAAAGATCTACTTCTACTTTATATATTTTTTCTCCCTTTTTATACAAGGTGTTTCTGTGAAACCAGTCATTCCTTCTCAACACAGGCATTCTGGGAATATCATATTCCAAATTGAGAGAGTTTGCATGCACATAGATTTGTATCTTGTCCTTAGTATTGTGTTGGGTAGTGGTGGTTGAGAACGTTTTTCTTAAAAATTTTGTCATCACATGTACGCAGGATGTGGGAAACCAAAATTCATGTTTCTGATTTGGAGCAACAACTTGAATGTGGATCAGTGCATCCCAAGTGAGTGTAGTCAATGCCTAGTTTGGAATAAGTGTGTCCTATTTGTCTTCATGAATGTTCTTCAACTACGAGACTCCAATTTCATACTTCAAAATTTTGATATCCTTGTTTTTTCAGGTTTGTTGTCAGTCAGTCAGATGTAGAGCTGGTTTTCCTCAGGTTCTTTATTAAGATGGAATATATGCTGGGATTTGGAGCAGATGTCTCAGCTCCGTGGAAAAGTGCAGTGGGATCTCTGGGAACTGTAAGTGATTTGGGTCAAGGTTTCTTTTTTTTTTTTTTTTTTTTTTTTCCTCTCTGGAAGAAGTCACCTTTTACACCAGAAGCCTCTCTGACATTAGGCTGCAGGTGCACTTGCCCCCTGTGTTGCAGAGAAATGGTTTATTACCATCTACTGAACGATCCGCTGTTTTTGCAAGAGCTGATTTCAATATAGCAGATATTCACTGCAGACTCCCACCACAGCTTTATGCAAGGTTAAGATACCTGATTTATGAGGCCTGAGGAGACTACACTCAGAAGCTGTGTACCAGCGGGCAAAGGGGAGAAAGAGAAATTAGTTATGAAGCACAAATTATATGTGATATACGGCCCAGCTTATTTCCTTCGTAATTAATGTACTTGCATGTGCCATGCTGTAGCTTGCTGCGGAGCAGATCTATGAGGTTAGCAGAGTAAGCAGAACAAAACTGAATTTGGGAAGGGGCGTCACGTGCGTCAGGTGCTCTGTGTTCACTGCGCCGGTTACCTCGCGGTTGCTGTCGTCATGGGAATTTGTCCAAGCAGCTTTGAGTGTCCTGGAGGGATTTGTTTGTAAAGAGTCGTCTGAGTAAATGACCATCTGGTGTAACAGCTTCTGAGAGATTTAGCAGCTCGAGTCCCTCGGTTTGCTCAGCTAACATCCTTTCTAGGACTGTTTGTCCTTTGTGTAATTCGGTGATCCAATTTGCTTCATTTGCTACCATCAGCAGCCTTGGCAAAAGGAACTTGTTTCGCTTGGGGGGGCCTGAGGATGGAGGCAGCCGTTACTGCCTCTAACAGTGCTGCTGCTGTAGGCTTAGAAACAAACCTCTTCTATTTTACTGTATACCAGAACTGCAGATTCTAAATGCTTCTGTAAAAGGAGGAGGAAAAAAATCTAAACAAAGCCTAATTCAGGAAAACTGCCTTAGCCCTATGATGTGATACCCAGAAATACTGAATCAACTTTAGGCTTTCTCTTGGTCCGAGGCCAGCAGTGCTTTCCAGAAGGGTCTTTGCTCAGCCTTCCAGTCTTGTTGGAGACTTTTTCATGCCAGGAAGTAAGGTATGTTATTTACATAACAGTAGCACCGGAGCATCCCAAGGGGGGAAGAAGGTGGAATCTTTCTGGACCCTGCAGTAACCAGGAAGAAATGCCCAGCATTCCCTAGAGAGTTTGTAATTTAGGGCTTGTGACAAAGTTATAGAAGGCAGCCAAGAATTCTTGGAGCCGAATCAAACGCTAGATTCTTGTGAGTCAAAATAAGCCTTTTAGTAGGGATGCTCCTGATGTGACCTTCACTTAGTAAAATGTGTTCAGAGTGGTTCTTAAAGCTGCTGGAGTAAGCTCAGTGCATGCACTGGCCATGTTGAGAAAACAATGTAGAGTAAACATCTATTCAGTGGGAGATAAAAAAGAAGGAAGCCTGAAAGAGAGAGAAAAATGACAAGTGGCAAAGCAGCGAAAGATAAAAAGCTAAACTAAAATGTATTCTTGAAAAAGACTGGGTAGATTCTCTTTCAGAAACAAAACAATTCTTTCTGTGAATAGGACACACAGTTCCAGTCTATTATTGCCTTTCCCCTTCTATGATTTAATAAACAATTTTCCTTTCTTCTGAGATTGAGCAGAATTTAAATAAACACGAAGAGATACTAAGTGTTGGAATAACTGGCTCTTTAGCTTCTAAAAGCAACCAAGGGAAGGTCACAACAGGGAAACTTCTTCTGAGAGAAGGGCAGAGGTAGCTTAGATGGTAAGCGCTCATTATGCTTTGACAGGGGCCTGTGTTTGTTCAGTCTCAAAGTGCCCACAGTAAATGCTCGTTTTATGATACCTGTTGACCTTCACCTGAAGGTTTGAAGTCAAGAGTAATGTTTGCATTATTTACGCGTCTTTTCCAAAGAGAAATGCCGTTTGTATAGGACATTCCTTCAAACCCCCTTGCCACTTGAAGCCAAACTTTAATAGGTGAGTTCCCACTGATACTGGAAATAAAACTTTTGAAGATTGTATCACAGTGCTTTTATAGGCAATTTTGGGGAACATTTATTGCAACAAAGTAGGATGATTCGTGTGAGGTTGTTTGAGACGTGATTTTCCTTACCCAGAGGCCAGGTAGGGACGGCAACAGCTGTGTACAAGTCGCCACTCCTCCTGCCTTGGTTTCCTCAGGAGGCAATGCTGATTAAACGCGATTCTGCTTGCTCACGTGAGGATTTGCAAGACAAACGCTGGGCAGATAAGGCGTAGGCAGCAAAATCACCCGGTATGCCAGGTGTAAGTGGGGAATGTGCAGCACCAGAACTGTATAAAGCAAACACAATCCAGAGAAGAAAGCGGTATTTTTTTTAAAAAAAGCTTCTAAAATATATTAAAAAAATAGCGAGTAGATTAAAAAAATAATCTTTTCAGTGTTAGCTCACTAGTTTTAATGTTATCCTTCTGGCTAGCTGTAGTCTTACTATTAGCCTATAATTCTAGTAGCTGAGAGTCCTATGTGCTTGTTCTATTTCTGTAGCTGCATTTGTTTCTCTCTTCTTGAAGCCAGAAGACAAGAATTCATTAACTCTTGCTCATCTCACATCTACCTTTCAGGCATTGTTCTTAATCGTCTTTAATAGTCCTGGGAGCAGTTGTTGTTCCTGTTTGTTTATTTGTTTTCCTTTTTTTCTAGCTCAATAAGCTTACTAGGGCACACCCAATTAATATTGATCATCTCTCCAACTGTGGCTGGTACTAGCGCAGGAGATGTTTCTCCTTTGGAGCGAGGAAATGAGATCTGTTTGATCTCAATTGCACCATGACGTCCTGATGCAACTGAGAAAATTAGCTTTGCAAATCCAGCATTGACCTTTGTGCATTATTGAATTTTCCCAGCAGTGGGATGTAATCCAGTAATATTCCCTGTGTGATAGTGAAAGGTTCCATGAGAACCATGTTGGTAGATGACCTGCCTGCACTGGTGGTCAGCCATGGATCAGAAGCATGTCCTGGTGGAATGATGCTTGTGCATCTTGAAGGAAACATTTCTACTGCTGCTGTGCTGTGGCAGATCTCAGACCAGGGTCATCTGTATTCTCATTTTTCCATTTCTTGCTTTGTGCAAGGGTGTGCTTTTTTTTTTTTTTTTTTTTTTTTTCTCTCTCTCTTCTCCCTTGCAGAAAGGCCAGGCTGACATTTTGCCATTACTACTGGCCATCCCAGATCTGCAATGTCTCCATCCCATTGGCAAGTGTTAAGTTTACCTAGCAACAGTGCTCTGTTGAATGAAATTGCTCCTGGAAGATGCCTGCCAAAATAACTGCTAGCTTCCCTCCATGCTTTCTGCTGATGTTCTTGTGTCTAATCCGTCCAGGTCTCAGCCATCTGGCAGCCTGACTGACAGTACTTTGGGGCCTTTCAGTTTACATTAATAATAAACCGCTTGGTGCTTAGGAGAGGTGACTCTGTGCAGTCTGAAAATGTGGCTCCAAAAAGGTGGCCAAAAGGAAAAGTTAGGATGGGAGTTTTTAATATGGTCTCACACTCTTTCATAAAATGAAAAACAACAACAAAAAAGCAGCAATGTGTAATGACACCATGACGCAGCCTTGGAAAAAATGTGTCAACACAGCTTGATTCTCCTAACAACTGTTCTGGTTTAGGTACAGCCGAATTGTTTATTCCTCTGAAGACCAGGCCTCAGTTTGACTTTGTGTGTTCTCTATCTTAATCAGTATTTCAGATGATGTAAAAATATTATAGTTTCAATGTTTTTTACCAAATGCTGGACTAAGTTATGTCTTGCTGGAGAACTGTTCAGCAAATGCACCTCAGAGTCCTCCTGTGTGTTGATAACATCTGTTCCGTCATATATGGTGTTTTGGGTCAGCTTTGCAACCTCACAGTGAGCTAATTTCCATGTGAAGAGAACAAAGTAATTCTTTGGTTGTTAGAAAAGAAAGGAGAGAGTGACACAAAGGAGCAAAACACAGAAGCTTTTGACTTATGACCCCTACTTAGGTCCTATAACACTAAACGCAGGAAAGCCCATTAGGGCAGTTTTGCCAGAAATGAGAAAGTCAGATTTTTATTGAGGAGATTCCTGCCTGGGTAGACTTTTTTGACAGCAGATGTTGCAAGTAATTTAGGTGCACCTTCCTAAATTAGAATGCTATAAGGACTCATTATTTTTTCATGCTAGTGCACTTCAATGCATTTCAATAGGCTTTCTTGCCCTTCAAGATTAGAGGTATTATGCAGAGAAAAAAGCGCACAAAATAATATTTAAGCAAAAGGTTAAAAAGACCTTATCAAAAGGAGGTGGAATGGGAAAAAATGTAATATGGGCAGAGTTTTTGCATTTTGAGAACCTAAGTTTAAATATTAATTTTATCTTGCTACTTTTACCCATAGATTGGCTAATCAGTATGGTCAGGCTATAGATTTTTTGAAACTGGATGTACCACAGTTTTAGAAAGGTATATAACTTGGAGCTTGAGCACACAGACTCCTTCTTTATGGAAGTCATGTAATTATTGCCAGCTTCTGAGTTATGCTTTGCTATTTAATTGAAAACTGGATTTTGCCCATAGAATGCCATTATATAGTTATAGAGAAATAATCTTTGGGAAAACAAACAAGCGAAGGAAGCAAAGCAATAAAACCTTTCTCAATCTCATGATTTCTCTGTCACTGTCTCTTTTTGATGCAAAACATTCCAAGCTCGCTCCTTTCCGTGCACTAAGAAAGTTGATAGTTAGCTTGATTGAGTTAGAAATAAGAGCCATTAATCTCAAATCTTGTAGTTTGAGGAGATGCAGTGAAATTAAGATCAGTGTGACAGTACGCAAACCCCGTGCTTGCTTTTGTGGTTTCACTGAGGCACTAATGCATATTTATAGTAGAGATCCTCGTTTTACTGGAACTTCTTGCATAAAAAAGGAACTATTAGATCAGATGCATGCCCTTTATCATAGGACAGCCCTGCCTTTTTCTGATCTGTTTTTAGTAGGAGCTTGCTTGCACAAAGAAATGAGAATATTGGTATTCAGAAGAGGCACACACAGACGCATTAAAGTTTTTTGGTAATTAAGGCAAAGCAGATGGTTGCTCCCTATATTTATAACATTGCTTAAATTTTATTTTGATTCATTAATGGAAACCATAAAATCACATAATGAAGCAATAGGGAATAACCAAAAATGGAAAATGTACTACAAGCAGTGCCTATATTACCAAACTAATGAAAATTAACAAGTAAACATAGAAAATGTAACTGTCACATTATTTATGCAGCTTTCCTATAGCATAAATATTATTGAATATACTGGGTGAGATTGCCTGTAGTGCCGAAAGAATCCAAATTTGGAAACAAACAGAGTTTAGCTGACTCATCTCAAAAGCTTTTTTAGAGAAGTTTTCTGAAGAAAAATAATCATATTTGATTTTTCTTCTTAAATGTATGAATTCTCTTTCTACCATATGGCATTTCAACCATATTTTTTTCTTTTTAATTGGACTGTTTCCTGTAGTAACAGCAAAAAAAAAAATATATTCCAAATACGTTTAAATCCTGGTCTTAACAAAAAAGTACAGGTGCCATTCTCTTCTTGTCACCTAAGCCATCTGTGTCCAAACCCATGCATGCCTACTTTTGGGTAAACGTCACATATTAATAACTTAAAACACCATGTTTTTTCTTTTCTGTTGATCTGGAGTTTTAGCTGAAATCCCTCAAGGCAATATTCTTCCTATCTAAGCTTGGGCGCTGCAGGAAATAACCCGTGTAGCAGTGTGGCTGTTGCAGGTGCTGGCTGGTTCGGACTATCAGGATGCTTGAGGTCAGTGGAAGACGTGCAGGACTCTGGGGTTGTGTGTGATTCTTCACTCCTAGTGCAAGTATGCCTTAGGCAAAGGTAGAAATTACCTGCAGTTTTGTACATAGGAGGGTGTAGCAACCATCAGTTTTGATGAAACATCCCTCAGCATATGGAGTGGTCTTCCTTTCGTCTTTTGGGCTGCTACTGACTGCATTTCTTTCCCGATATCTCTCCCTCACAAACTTTTTAGGATCAATCCAGATTATTGCAGCATCTACCACCAGCTGCAAAGCCTGTGATATAGCCCCAGAAGCACTTTTTCAAATAGATGCCATCTATTTTCCCCTTCACCTCTGGCCTAGGGGTGAACAAAGAGAAAATCTCTGCGCTGAGCCTGCTTGGGAGGAAATCTTCCTCAGCAGCTGATAATAATTGTATAGGTATTTTCTAGTCTAATCTTTTGATTAAGGCTGTACGCTTCCTTTGGATAGCGATGATACCTTTTTATGCTTGTAAATCCAGTGACGAGTATTTTTTTAATGCGATCCTTTAAATTTATTTATTTCTTTTGTTGGAGTCCTGCTCCCGTCTCATCCGATTCACTTTTACTACTTGTATCTCCCCTTAGTGCTTGCTGCTGGCTGGAAAACTGCTGAGGTCAAAGATATGACACAATGATTTGTCTTTAATCACTCTTTGCACCTGGAGAATAGTGCTCTTCCTTCCTTTCTTTTTTCACTTTGAAGTCTCAAAATTAACAGCAGATTACTGCATTTCTTGACATATTTGCCTTTTGCTTGGAACCTTATCTAATAAGCTCTTATGCATAGGGCCTGTTTCTGTATCCCTGCTATTTCTAACAGTTGGTATACTAGTTGGTATACTAGTACTGAAACCAGTTGCACTGCTTTTAATTTCTAGTGTTGTACATCTCTTCTCCAGGTCTGGATTGTCTGGTGCTTTCTTGGCCTGCAAATAAACTTTGAATCAGCAGATGCTGCGTGGTAACCACACGGGTGTATTAGACAAGGATACTCCCAGAACATACATATTGTTACAGGATCTTGAAAAAATGAAGAGTACTGGGTATTTTTTTTAACCAGTATGTGCTGTGGGTGCTGCAGTAGTAGGGGGTCTAGAACACCACTGGAAGGACAGGTCCGGAAAGTAGGCAGGGAAGGAGCGAGGATGTTTCTTGTCCCAAATTTTACCAAGTCTGTTGCAGAACTTACATAGAAATCTGTACACTTGCTCACTGCTGTTATCCGAATAAAAGCTTCAGGACACAAATCCTGTGTTTGCTTGTTGTCACCGAATATTGGCAAAAATGGGATTTATTGAGGTATTTTGCCTGTAATTGTTATGATATAAACAGAGCAATAAATGCATTAAATATTTTATTTTTGCAAGTTAGGGAATGATGCTGTAATACAAGAACAGCTGTAGCCTCTAACAAGGGGAGATGGATGCTGTATATAAAATCAATCTATATGTGCAGTTTATACAATGGCAGCATTAAAATGCAAAAAGGCTGCCAGTCAAAGTGCTGACAACATGCAAAACTATAAAATAGTGAAGCAAAAGCTTTTGATATTTAGTGATGAAATAAATGTCTGTCAGCTCTTTCAGTTTAATGGAACTCTACAAGAGGAGAGACAGGGATATGTTCTGAACACCCATCAATCATCTCTTCTGTAGCATTCCATGTATTGCTTAAATTTTTGCTAGTGTCCCAAGTCATGAAACGCTCCCATCCAGCAATATATTATGTATTAGATTGTAATTAAATCCATTTTCAGAGGTGCAGAGTTCATATGGTTCAGTTATTTTGCATGTAGTTCCAATCCTCCTTTTTTAAAATGAGTGAAGTTTTTAGTGAACTAAAATAGAGAACTATTTTTAATAGTTTTTATTTCCATTTTCACTAGATGATTCCTAAGCAATCATTAGCAAATCTCTGTTCTGTTGTTCCTGAGCTCTCTGTTGCTGAAGTGACACATTGCTGCTGTATGGAATATTTTAACTCCACTGTAAACTCCTTGTCTCTGCATTGCAATGTCCAGTACTAAGAGAAACCTGATATTGGTTGCTCTGCTAAAATATACGTACAAAAGGGATGTTGCCAGAAGAACTTTGTTACTTTAGTTAACAAAATTTTAGCAAGATTCAGGTATCAAAACTGGACACAGCACAGGGAGCTGGGTGCATATCTCTTAAGAGTGAAAGTAAATAGTGATTGAAACTAGTACAAGTACTGCAGAAGTTAACCTCCCTATTAGGCTTAAATCAAGGTAGAAAGACAGACAGTTATTTCTACCAGAAGATATTGGGGTTGATGGATGAATTACTGGGTAGAATTATATAGCTAGAGGTCAGAACTAATCCTTATGGTGCTTCTGGCAATCTCTTTTAACTGTCCTCCAAGGTCCTTGCACTCATCCTCTGAGTCTTTTCTCCAGTCTTTGCCATTTCACAGCCCTTTTATTAGTTTCTTGCCAACCTTTCGTCTTGCGTCTCTGCAGCGATCGTTTCTGGGATGCCTGCAGCAAGATCCATGGAGAGTTTCCTTTGATTCGGGGTCCTCGGCTTGTAAGGAAAGATGAACGAGCTGGAGTGCCTGGGTCTGCAGCTCTAGATATTTGCAGCTCAAGACTAGGCTGTGTTTTACCCTCTGCACTTTGCCTCCCTTCATCTCAGCGTACAGCAGGGGACTGGTTCTGCCACCTCTCTAGGCTTCTGTTTCATCTGCACGTTTGCTCTTCTGCATTTACTTTGCATGTTCATTGTGGTCCAGAAACACAACAACTTGATTTTGCTCTGCCAGCATACAGGTTGTTATAGATAGTTGCCTTGCAGATGGCAGCCTACCAGCCAAGTAAACCTCCTCAGTCCTCACGTGGTAGCTTAGTGACAGATAGAAGAGTGAATGGATTTTTTATTCTTTTCTCCTGTGTCCTTAGTAGCTTTTGAGAAACTTCAGACAAGTGAAAAGTGGAAGGAGTAACACTGGAATGTCTAAAATCCTTCGCGTAGAGACTTTACCTGAGACTTTGCCTGGAAATTTTGATTTATGGCAAAAAGATGCTTTTAAGATTTAGTTAGAGCTAAATATAATTTTAACAAGTTCTATCCAGAATAACAGATTGAAGCAATGTGAGATTTGGAGTTCTTTTTTATTTTTGTGTCTTCTGCTATTTCCTATTCCTTCTTTGTTGTCCAGCTCTTTCTAGCTAACCATCTTGGGTATTTTGGTGACTGTTTGCCCGAGTAGCTAAGCAAAACAGTTTCAGTAGTCTTGTAAGCTCATGTTTTACAGTCCTCTTAACACCTTGCAGCACACAAACCATTCCTTCACTTGACACATTGGTATGCAGCACAATTATTGTAACTCACCTGTGCACATTAGAAATTCACTGCAGGATGAATGCAGTGTGGTAGAACTTGGTGTAGCTTTCATATAAAAAATGTAGCTCTAGGTGCTTTGCAGGGTGAATAATAGAACTATGGAGCTAAATAATATATTTATAGCGATAAATAATACATAAAAGTGGAGAAAGAAATTAAGAGGCAAAGGAGGAAATGAGGTTTTAACATTAACAGGAGTAAGAATTGATGAAACAAACAAGCTACAGATCTTGAACTTTCCCATTTGGTCTTAGCTGCTCATTCAGGCTTTACCTATGACAGTGGCTTTAGCCCTTCTTTCACATGGTTTAGAAATCCAGCCAGGCTCGTTTAAAGCATCAGGTCAACTGAAATACAGACACAGAGCTATTCCTGATAAGACTGTTTTCCCATTTTTGTTCTCACTAGTGACTTTCCAAAACCACAGTCTGTATTATGTTGCAATTGAAACATTTTGCATTTTTGTAACCTTGCAATGTGTGAATTTGGGTCCCCAACGCCCCTTTTTTCTTTTTTCAAAAGGCAAGATGATGAATAAGGAGGCACTTCTGCAGCCTCCCACCTGTTATGTTGCCTGTGGTTTGTGACATTCATTAGGAAGTCTGTGAGTTGGATGAAAGAAAACTTGATGATGTGATTAAAGATCCCCTCCCATTGCAGTAAATTCACAAGGGCCATACTAAGGTTACACAGGGAGCTGAGAGTTTTGACACTGTTAGATTCTGAGTTCTGGCATTTGCCTTGATCACAATAGGTTGTCATGTAGCTTTTTAACACAAAAAAATGCTTTTGAGGGTCCAAGAATGTGATTTTAAGTTGCAGGCTTCAGACTAGTTCTCATATTCATGAATTTAATCCTATGAATTCTGCTGGATCCTGTGTTATTTTAGCCTAAGTTGTTCTTCGGCTAATTCTGCATTGGACTTCAGCTTTAATTCAGCTTGTGGTGTGGAATAATTTACATGCAGGAATTCAGAGGCATTGTAGGTATATTGCTCTCCAGAATATTTGTGGGTCTGCCTGATCCTTTATTTTTATGTTGCTTTTATTTCTATAGTACATCTTAGCGAGATACAGTAAAAAAGAAGGGAAATAAAACTTTTCCCACTAGGGTTATTCATTATGCTAGACGTAATTCTTTAATGCTGTGGGAATTGTCAGCTTTTGGCTTAAGTTTAGAAGAGCCTAACACGCCTGGTAAACTTTTCATTACAGAGGGAAGGTGTTCCCTCTGTGCTTCTCTCCTCCTGTCCAAGATCAAGTTAGTTTACCTAGGAAAAACAATAAAAATTATTTCAAAGAGGAATCAGCAATATTCATATATGGCTACAGAGGCATAAACATAAGTGTAACGAGGCAGGGACATGAAAGCAGCTTTTCTCTGAGAGGGTGTTATAGTTACAGAGGAGGGTGTTTGGAGATTTCACCCACAGCCTTCATCAAGTGTGAAAGACATCAAAAGCTGAGTGGAGGAGCCTGTGAGTCTTCAAGGCAGAACTGGGACTTCAAATGCAGAGTTGTGAGCCCTGTGGGTTTGCATATCAGATATTTAATACTGTGATGGGTAGTGCAAGGAGGCCTTCATATTTATACTACATGAGCATTAAAGCTTTGGGGAGCTGAAGCATCTTTCCCTTAAGCAGCTGATGTTGAAATGCAAGGAGGTGAAATACATCTTGCACCAAATATTGCTTAAATTAAGCTATTACATACCAAGGAAAAAGTCTTGCTGGAAAATTAACATCAATTTAATATTTTTCCTTCTTTTGTCTGAAATTCCAACTAGTAAAGATGAATTCTCAGCTTGCCTGCCTTCAATGTCTTCCAAGTAGCCACATGGGTCTAATAAGTGACCTCCAAAACCCAGATACTTCTACCAAAAAGAACCTTTAAAATAAACCGAAAGATAATTTCATATTGGAGTGTACTTCTGACTGAACCATAAGGAGAGGGATGCTTAAATCACGTATCAGGAGAATGTGCAACCAGTAACTTTTATGAGAGCATGTAGGGGTGGGACAATTCACACTCTTTTGTATGAGCATTTCATAAGTGTACTTCAAAACATGGAGTCACTTATTAAATGTAATGAAGTTTGCCACAATATTCTATTAGGGCTAAAAAATGTAACGTAAGCATCCATACTGGCCTAAGGGTTTGTTATGGATACATGCTGAGTGATGCCACAGTCCCAATGACCTCAAATAGAAATCTGTATACAGAAATTACTTGGGGTATGTTTTACTAAGGGCAATTTTTTCAAGACTTTCATGAAACCTTCTGAAGGTCTAAATGAGATCAGCTCCTGCAGTAGACCTCCGGCTGTATTAGTGAGTAACTCATAATTGTTAGTGTTTTATGAGCATGGGTTTGAGTGTAGCTCAGGTGAATGTAAATTTACCTGTAGCTCAGGTAAAGGTAGCTTGGGAACTTGAAAAGGTTGCAAAACTGCTCAAGTGCAGCCACAAAGTGCAACTCTTTGTGATAACCAACCCCCCAGCATATTGTTGTGCACGCTCATTTTTACAGCCAGCCTTTCAGGGAGCATTTATTTGGAAATCACAGGCTTAAACTATCTGGATTCTTGACCATAAAACCTCAGCCTTTATGGTGAAAGTATTTGAAGTGAAGAAGCAGCTGGTGTTTTGTGACAGGGTTTCCTCTTTCTCATTGAAGCCTGGGCTGTATTCCACAGGCTTTTCTTTGTTGTGCGCAGAGTTCGTTTTTTCATTAAAGAGGCCTCAGAAGTTGATAGGAATTACAAACTACCAAAGATACACGGAGTGGAAAACAAGATCAAAGTTACCTCATACCACATGTCTGGTAGAGCTGCTGGATACAATGAAAGGTCTTACTTTTGTCTTGTCTGATACCTGCCAGTTGCTTCACTGCTATGTTAGCTGCAAATTTGTCCTTTGTAAAACATTGTATACAAATAAAAAGCACACCACCCTGAACAAAATCATACGTAAAATATCCACAAGTGCTTTCCATGTGCCGGAGGGGTCTTCTGTGCTGTGTTTTTTATTTTTTATTTATTTATAAAGGTGAGGGGAGATGATGCTACAGCTATTACCCAGCTTGAAGAGTTTTTAAAATGAAGTGATATTAGGAAAAGGGTGAGAGATTTTTCCTCTCCTTCTATAATTCACTGATGCATTATATTCATTGCACCAGGAACTGAGATTTCTGAAGCAGAGACTAAGGTAGAAATTCAGTGCTAAGCATAAGCTGCAAAATTTGATTGCTGGGCAGAGAGGCTGTGATGAAGTCCTTGAAGTTTTTTAAGAAGGTCAGCCAGTTTTAAAAGTGATCGGTGGTGTACGGCTCTCCGATAAGTATAGTTGTGCTGAAAACTTGTACATAAAAGCAGGAAGATTAGCTGTTTTTTGACAATTTTAACAAAAAATGGCAGCTCAACTTTTTTTAATAACTGGCTATTTTTCTTTAACTGCATATTCTTTCAGACACATGATATTTTGGTGGCCTTGCAAAAATGCATACTCAACATAACTCTTTTTAAATATGTTCATTTGATAATAAGGTGCATCTTCTTGTATTTCACTAATTAATTAAATGATGGCAAT
The DNA here is from genome assembly GCA_013389825.1 of Crypturellus undulatus. Classification (NCBI taxonomy): domain Eukaryota; kingdom Metazoa; phylum Chordata; class Aves; order Tinamiformes; family Tinamidae; genus Crypturellus; species Crypturellus undulatus. Next base: position 44,249 of record VWPW01014662.1, read on the forward strand.
AACTTTTTTTCCCACATGCCTATTCTAATAGCATACCCACAGCTGTTGTCTCCTAAAGACTTGTCACAGCCCAATTTCTCAAATTGAAACTTCAACAGTTTCCAAACTATTGTGTGAATATCTTATGAAGATTTGGTGGAATGAGTCATACACTAATAAAAAGTACTGTTAAGTTTTGTAACCTTTCTTGTAGCACCCCTTATACCCTTGTCTTTCTGCTGATTAACCCAACAGAGAATAGGCAAAACAATCTGGTTTGAATCAATATAGCGGAGGAGGAGGTAGCCCTTTCTCCCCCAACTTTTCCAGGGATGTTGCAGGCTCCTTCTCCACATCTGCCCGTCTTGTTGTAACCTCTCGGGTTTATCACACGATGCTGAGAGACAGTAGACTGAAACGCTGCTGCTTTTCTTCCTCTTGCCAGCCCTTGGTGATTGAGTGTGTTTTTGCTTACTGTGCGTGCTGATAGAGTTCTGCCTATATAATGCAATCAAACTAGACGTGAATTTTGCTCTTCTGAGGTATAAATGTCTTTAGGGTTTACCTATGGTCACTTTTGGTGGCACTCTGTGACCTGTAATGGAGTTTGTGGAACAGCCAGAGATGTACTAAGATGTGTGGTAAGCTGCTTGCAGCGAATGAAAACATTTTACTTCTCTGTTAAAGGGATTGCAGTGAGATTCACTATTCTTCATGTTCAGATCTGTATTTAATTCATCTTAACACCGCTGAATTTTCTGTACAGGAAAGCTTTACATGTTGAGTTGTTCTGGTTAGCTACTTTTAAAGAAAATGAAGGCAAATTCAGCAGGGCTAGAGAACAGCTATATTCATGATATATGGCTGGTAGAAGCAAGCCTTAAAGTGGAAATTGTTCTTTCGCTTTTTCACTTTCCTAAGCTCCTTTTTGAAATGATTATAGCAGAAAAGGGGAAGTTAGTCAATAGCCTGAGGGTTTCTCACTGAGCTGGACAAAGGAGTAACAAAATAAGCTGACCTGCAACTGAAGCGACCCGATTAAAAACAGAGCAGAGGTGCAGACTCTGTCTGTTTAATTAACTTGTGAAGCTGTTAGGCTGGGGCGCTGCAGATTTTCTGGTAATGGAAGCCCCTAAATTACAACTTGCTGCCTTTCAGAGGACCTAAGACTTGAGTTTAACTCAATGTGCAAAATTTGGCCAGCGCAAAACCCTGCACTGTTTGTGATGGAAGTGGTTGGCACTTGTGCTTATCAGGTCAGAGTATGTGTGGGCTTCTCACTTGTATATTTTTCTATTTGAGAACTAGCATGAGTTTAGTGCTGGAGCAGGTGATACTGTGCCTTGGTGCAGGAGGGAGCTGCTGAGTGGTAGGGGCTGGAGGGCACTCGGCAGCACAGCTTGGGGACCCCCTGTTCTCATTTCGATTTGCAGACACCCTGAATTGTAATAATATTTGAGATCTGTATTTCCTGCACTGCTAATTGGAACTTCCTGGGCATAGTTTGGAGAATTAAAAATGGCCACAGACATTGGGACACCGGTGTAACATGGTGGGGATGATAAGAAGTGTCTCAAGTCTCTATTTTTCCCATTGGTTTTGATTTGTAGGTATTACAAGTCTTTCGTTACACAGAGGCTGGCTTAAAATTGGTGATATTTCTAGCACTGGCTTGGTAAAAGGGAAGTCCGTGTTCAAATCCCTCTTTAGAAATATGTTCTTTTATTTACGTGCAGCAGAATAGGAAGCACAGGCCATTGAGAGAGGTCCCCTGTGAGAGGTATTAAAATAAAAAAAAAAAAAACAGAAAAAGGAGACATTGCTAAAGTTCTGTATCTCATCCTGCTTCAGTAAGACAAATGGCTTGAAACCTTAACTTGTATGGGATAGGAAAGAGTAAATCACGTGTTTGCTGCCCAGGATGACCGAGGTTCATGTCAGCCTGATCTGCAGATGAGCTGAAATCTATTTAAACCCTTGCATGTAATTCCCTGGGGTTGTCTTTTTTCTCTAGTGAGAGCCCTCTAAAAAGAAGGACTTCTCTGGCTGATGCTCCAGATGATCTTATGGAAAAGGCCATGTAGGATGGAAGGACCTGGGCAAAAAGCTGTCTGTAATCTTAAATTACTGGGATAATCCTCCGGGTTGTAGACCTGCCATCTCCCGACTTTCATCTATCTTCAGATCACAACTCTTGTCTTCAGGAGTTAGGACTGAGGACGTTTTTCAGAAGTCAGATAAATTATGGGGCTTTTCAGGGATAAGGTTTCCTGTTTTCATGTTTTTTCACCTCTTGTTGCCTTGTTGGGGTAGAACACACAATTTTTTTGGCTCCAGCAAATGCCCTTCATTGAGACTTCAATCGGTTTCCTTTAGAGAGTCTTTTCATGTCTATGCACCAAAAAATCTTCAGAAGAGACTGCAAAAAAATATATTTTTAAATGTATAATTAAACATAGGTGAGATTGCTGTTGTGTCTGCGTTCATGTTAACAACTCTGTTCCGTAGACCTGGCAGATAACAAATGTTTCAGGGTGGGCGAACAACTGTTCTGCATTGGGGATGAAAGCAAACTGGAACCAATGCCCTCAAAGCAAAGTCGTGACCACAAAACATAGAAGTTCCACTTTACAAGATTACAAATGAAGTCAAAGAAAAGAAGCCTCTGAAAATCAAAGCAGCAAGTGTCTTCATGTCATAACATAAAAGAGCTTGTGCAATTTTCTTTTGGTTTTAAACATGCCTCAGAGGCAGGGTTTAGATTTGGGGGCATTCAGGGTACAATTGGGAAAGGACGATGCCTGGGTCAGTCCTTGGGCAACTTTTCCTGTGGGTGTGAGACTGTACGTATGTCCGTGGGGCATCGAACACATCGATCCTGCTTGTTGGAGAGGGAGAGGAAAGGATCTTTTTTTCCCACTGCATAGAGCAGTATTGCCGAGGACACTCCTCAGGCTTGTTCTGCTTGCCTAGACCCATTTTCTTGAGGAAAACTGCTACAAATGCTGAACCATGAGCAGCAGCATAACCTGGGTGAATCAGGGATGTGTTCATATAGGCCTTGGTAGCTTTCAGAGCTGTTATTTTTCTATATGCTCTTATTTTGCGTGTATTTTCAGATGTAAAGGTAACAAGCCTAAAGGAGAATCTCAGAGTGGAAGTTTGTATTTAAAACATATTGCCATAATTTTCCAGCAATTTGCTTCTATTGTGTGAGTGATCCTTATGAGTTCAATTTGGTGTTTTTCCCTAAAACAGTGCTAGGGAAGTGGAGTTAATTTCTCAAGGAATTATATGTATGGGATAGGTTGGCAGTAGGGACCACAGGCAAATTGGGGAAAGACTGTGTTTTAGAATAATCCATCATTTGAATTTTTAAAATGTACTTTGAAAACAAACAAAACGTGCTCTCGCATTATTCGTTATGAAACCTCAGGGTGATTCCGGCTAATCAGTGATCTTTAGCTCTAGGAATTATGCGTACCCCCGGTATTAGACTGAAGTAGGTATGTCAACGAGTAAGTAGAAAATTAAACAACAAAGTTAGCTTTTATCTTCAGAAAATATTCGTTTTGTGGGTCCATGAATGTAATGGGAGAAGAAGTGCCAGAACGTTTCTGTAGGAGTGAAATGCTGGAAATCAGAGTAACTGTTACATGATAACTAATTGTCTGAAACAGTGTACTGCGATACTGTGTACGGCTTGTTTTGACACTTGGGGACTCTTTTTTGTCATCTACCATTGTCAGTAAAAATACTTGTCAAGAATTAGCACGGGAATGATTGTCTGCTGTTCAGGGTTTTATTGGGAAATTCATTTTGCATGAAACTCCCCGCTCCTCCGAAGGTGAGTGTGGAGCCGACGGTGCAGCGGATCTCGCTCGCGATTGCAATTTCATTGGCTTCTGGCAGAGGGGATTTTCATTTCGTGTGAAAAACGAAACTGGAAATATGTGCTTAGCACAGCTGTATGTTAAAATAAAAGCAGAAAGGGTGTTTTCAAAAGTGCCTAAGGAGTGTGAAGGAATTGAGGATCTCCTTGGATGAGGCTTTCAGATTTCCACAATGTTTACCATCACATGAAAGAGGCAAAACTAAGATATTTGCAAAGTGGTGAGGGAGGAAAACCCCCAGATGTGCAGAGTCTGGACTTTTCATCAGCAGTGGTTCACACCGCTCCTCCTTGAGGAAACTGCTGCGTGGATTTTCATGGGAATTCCAGCTCTTAACACCTTTGTATGTGCTTTGAAAATAATATCTTGTTGGAGAAAGTCTCAAGCATCTCTGCTTAAGGAACCTTTGGATCAATGTGATTGAGTAGCATAGTCCCATATTACTCAATTACATCCAAAACTATTTCTTCTGTCTTCCCCTCTCCCTTCCCCTTTGCCCCCTGCTGCATGTAAAAATGTACTCCTGTCTAACCCCACAGATCTGGAGACTTTTCCCCCTGCTTTTACTCTGTGACCATCGAACTCTTTTCCTCATTAGTGAGATTATAGCACTGCTTACCAGAGGCACTCTGGATTTATTCTGACTTGTAAAAACGTCAGCACTACCTTTTGGCTTGTCGCTAGGTGGTTGGTAATGAGTAGGATGCCCCGACTCCGTAGGGATTGCAGGAAAAAGAAACCACCAGTGGGTTGTAACGATGGCTCCTGCTTGGAGAGCGCCATCAGCCAGTTCTGTGGAATGCAGCGTGCTGCAAACCCTGCCATAATTAAAGGCAGAAAGATTTGAAAGAGAAAACCTCCAACTACTTAACAGCCCCGAAGAACCTAATTACTAATTAATATTCCTTCAGAGGTTGCTTCTTTGTTTCATCTGAACATCCTGTAGTTTAAAACACAAATTTTCTCTGCAGTTTTGAACTTCTTCAGCATGGGAGCTCCTGTTCAGCTACTAAAATTACTCTCCTGTCAGCTTTGTAAAGCAATCCATTTAGTGCTTTGGCACAGTTTACCTCCCTAAATACTCTTCTGTCAGCTAATAAACTCTCCAGTGCCATTCATTGTGTACACAGGCTTATATCCGTGGCGCATCAGAAATTTCAAGTAGGGTTCGCGTTAATGGCATTAAAATCATAGAAGAGAGTAAGTAAGTGGCAAGTAAGCCCAGGAAGAGAAAATATCCTGAGCTCTTACTGCCCTTCTTAATGCAAGGAAATCACATTGAAGCTATTTTAGCAAATATGGAAAGATTTTCTTTTTTTAATCTACTGTATTTACTGTTAATGGGAGGTTTGCTTGCAGTTTCCCATGCTCTGCAGTTAAGAATGGTTCTCCCTTTTAATGCTTTTTTAACGTGATTTTCTTTTTGTTTAATCACTTACTGAAGATCACCAAAATTACCACTTTTCAAACTTCAGCATAGCCTGCTAATAAAAGTTAATAAAATCAGGAAGCATTGAAAAGACCTAGCTAATGCATCCTAATGCTGCAAATGTTAGACTATCATTTTCTTAACACTCGAATGATAAAGTTGAACTTCTTTTTATAGAAGTGAAGATTTTACATGAGTGACCTCACAGTGTAGTGAAAACGTTTTCAAGCTGGACTTCTAGCAGCTCTTCTGCTATGTGCATAGATCCTCTGCAAAAAGTTAGCTAGTTTTATGAAATTTTGTTACATGGATACTCCAAAAAAAATCCTTCATTAAAATTTCTACAATGTATTTGCACAGCAAAGAATGAACAGTATTGTATTATGTTCATTTAGGTTTGTTATTTTTGTTTTTAAGTGGAACAGAGTTGAGCAAAGTGGGAGAGCCCCGTTAAAAGCAGTGGGGAGGCTGTGGTTGAGTATTCTAGAAAATGAGACAAGGTGCGTGTGGAAAAACATATTCTCCTAATGGGTAAATGACACTGCTGTCGCCAAGACAAAATCAAATCGTGTTGTAGCTGAGACAAATGGAGCAAAGTGTAGATGACATTAAAATAAGTAACATACAACAACTGGAAAAAGACCTAATTCATCTGTCCAAAAATGGTTCAAACGCTGCAGGAAGCAGTGCAAGAATGTATGAAAGACAAACAGTATTACCCTGTGAATCCTGGAGAAAAGCAGTAGCGGCTGTTTGTTCTGGAAATGAGAGAAGGCTGTAACCTTTGACGGTGAAAATGAAGAGAAAACTTAGGGGAATAGATCCTGAAAAAAAAGGAGTGCAGGGGAACTTCATCAGCTTTGTGGAGGCATCTGCAAAGCCCAGGGTTTGTGTCGTGAAACTTTGTTCTTCTTCAAGGTATTTCAGCTGGGGAAATTATGCATGGGGATTAAAACAGGAAAAAATCCGTCATGAGGTGAGTCCTGCATCGACTTAAAAAAAATCCCACTTTATGCTAATTTGGATGGGAGCCTAGTATCTGAAGTCCTGATAGCTCCAGATTTTCACTGGCAGATTCATGAAACAGAGCTACAAGAAAATGAAATAAGCATTTGTTTTCCCAGAACTGGAACAAAAGAGAGGTTTTAGACTGGTTTCCTAAGGAAATAACTCTTCTACTAGCACTAAATAACTTTTGAAGCCACTGAATAACTGCACCAACATTTGAGAGTAGGCTGATGTCTCAAAAATATTAACTTTCTGCAGAAACTGCATCTTTATATCCGCAGGTGAGGAATCTCTAGCGCAGGTGGGGAGTCAGTTGGCATCGGTTTGTCCCCAGCACGTGCTGCTCTTTGCTCGCACAGGCTTTGGGCGCTGAGGGGCCTCTTGCAAATAAAATGACACATGTCTGAAATCCTGGGAATGACTTTGGGATGGGTTTTCATCATTCACATTATCTAAAGCAGAGTGCAACTAAAAGTGGGGGAAAAAGCAACAGGCTACTGTTCCTCAGGTGGGAACTACACAGGCTTGCAGGAAAAACACACATTTTTTTTTGCTGAAAAGTAGAAATGTACGAAAAATGCAACAATTTTGTAAAACCAAATACAATTAGAAGAGATAATCTGAAGCACAGTGCCAAGGGGAGCATTAAGAATCCTTGTATAAGAGGAGTGCAGCATCCTGAATGTTGATTAATAGGCTTGCAATGGGAAGGTTCACACCTCAAGCCCTATGAGAACATATTGATCAAACAGATAATGTCAATAGTAGATTTGCAAAGTGCTTTCGAATGGCAAGGTCATTTTAATAGCAAATGGAAAACCATCTACTGTGAAGCATGGTGGAAAACACTAGGGGCAAAACTAGTCAAATGTAATGGATAGTATCTAATGAAAGCTGGAGAAATAAATAAAGATGATTTGTGTCTTAGGGAGCACTAATGAGGGAGATATCCATGATGACTAACACCCAAAAGAGAGCAAATACATATACATGGTTGGACAGTGCAAATAGGGGGAGAAAAATAGCTGAAATAACAGTATAGCCCATCCAATTGAGGCACATTTGTCAAAAACACGACACACAGACTAAATGTCACGTAGCCCAAAATGCCAGAACTGCAAAATAAGGCTTTGTTGTACTATTATAGAGTCTGAGAATTGCTGCTGAGTACATAATGACTTTTATATTTACCTATGGTCACTGCGCTCCTGGCATCTAATTCATTATTTTTTTAAGTGCTTTGGAAAACCTTGGGTGTTAAAGACATAAAAGCAAATTCTGTTCTGCAGGCTCTTGCTCTGCTCCACCGTGCAGGGAGGCTCCATCACCAGACTCAAAGGACAAGAACTGACAAAACATTGTGATTAAAGGCATGAAGCTAAGGCAGAAAAATTCACTCTGCTAATCACGGCTGTAAATTTGAGATTGAATAGTTATTTGAATTTGCTGTAGCCACTCAATCTAAAAAGACCTGTGTTCCTTTCAGTGCTTGAAATGTCACACAATACCCAGAACCGTGGAGAGATGGAACTGTAGCTTTATCGGGCTTTCAGTCGCAGCTTGCAAATGCGTTTTCCTTGACTTCCATCTCGTCTGGTTTTAGGTCTGGTGTAAGAGATGATGGTCTCATGCTCCTGTTGCTGCTCACTCCTTCTTTGCTTACTCATGCATTTAGTTTGGAATCTGTTTGCCTTGTACAGCTGCTTCAAAGCTGATTTATCCTTGGTGTCTGGTTGCTGTGAAGGATGTTCAACAACTGGCTCAGGGGGCCAGGGGAGTGGTGGGGGTCTCAGGCTTTACTTTGTCCTGCTCTCCTTTGCTGTGCCTGTTTGCTGAGCCAACAGCCTATCTGTAATATAAATCCAAATGTGCCAACCATATTTCTGTTTATATGAAAAGCAAAGTGCCGGTCTCCATTAGCAGAGAGAGATTTCCAGCATTAACGAGGTTTGTTTAAGTGGAGATTCAGGCCGTTCGGGGAGGTTTATACTTCTCTGTCAAAGCTGGCAAAATCAGGACTAGACTTCAGTGTTAAGTGAATTTTTGTCATGAAAGGCTGGAGGCCTGGAGGCTGCATCCCTTTGGAAAGATTGAAATTTAAGATTCTATGGTATTCTCTAGGAAGTCTGCTGTAGGTCTCAAAGTTTTTCCTTTAAAGTTAAACTTAGTGCAGGGGGTTGTAGCCAAGTCTGTCTGAAGTGGATAAAACAGCAATCATTTTTTAAGTGTATATTCATTCTTTCTTCTGTCACGTGCCTGATGAATTAACATTTTAGTAGCAATTATGTCCTGTGCCTCNGTCATGAAAACAGTAGGTGAAAATCTCTGAGCTGGGAGAGGCTGCATCCCTTTGGAAAGATTGAAATTTAAGATCCTGTGGTATTCTCTAGGAAGTCTACTGTAGGTCTCAAAGTTTTTCCTTTAAAGTTAAACTTAGTGCAGGGGGTTGTAGCCAAGTCTGTCTGAAGTGGATAAAACAGCAATCATTTTTTAAGTGTATATTCATTCTTTCTTCTGTCACGTGCCTGATGAATTAACATTTTAGTAGCAATTATGTCCTGTGCCTCTTTCAGCCCTTCCACAGATAGGGGAATTACTCTTTTTGTTGTGAGAAGCTATCAGTAGTTTTACAGCTGAGAAGTGTGCACTTTTCTACCTAAAAGCTCCAGGATAATTATTCTGAGAATAATTTATAAATAAATGGATTTTTGCAATATTTTATTATGAATTGCTGATACTTGGTGTTGATGAGTGTAGTATCATCTTCTTTACTACTGAGAGCCTGTCCTTTGAGGGTGTATTTTGATTCTCATGGTGCAGTGTCCTGAATGTCTTTGAAAGTTATTTTTCAGCATATATAAATCTGGGTCCTTATTTTGGTCCTCATTTTCAGTGTGCAGCTTGATTTCTGAGGCAGTTTGTTTATTAAGACTTTTGCAACGTTTTTTTCATTTCCTCAATGGAAAAAAAATGTTGGCAAAAGTGAATATAAGTTATATATCTTATTGTAATGCATTTGCTGTCTACCTGGACCCCATTATGTCCATGAAAGTTGATTTTTCTGTAGGACAGTACTTTGTTATTTGTTGAGTAAGGGGAATTTACCCAGCAGCTAATCTTATAAAAATGTGCCATCACATAAGCGCGAGGAGAGAAAAGTGATTGCTCCTGGCACCACAAAAGGCTGCCCAACCTAGCGAAGCCTTTTGCATCAACCCCATGCCTCCTTTTGCAAACCAGTGACCATAAAGATGTACTCAGAAAAAAATCAAAAAACAAAAACAACCCCCCAAAAAGGTTAAATAGGGGCCCATTTAGGCAGTGGCTACAGCAATATGCTCCGTGTCTCACACTGGAGATATAAAGAGCTAAGTCAGTCCTTGCTGGAGATGTCAGGCATGAAATAATAGCAGGGAAGAGTGAGATAACTACAAAAAAAGCAGGAGCTTTTTCTTGCCCAGCTGTATGATATCTGTGATTTTTAAGACAGTAGAATGATTCCCTTAGGAATCATTTTGCAGTCCAGCTAGTTTGAAAGCCTGACACGACATACTAACAATGTACAAGAGTGGTGCGGTTTGAATGTAGTATGTTTACATCCAGCCTTAAAAAAACCAACAACTCAGAAGTTTAATTTCCCCCGTGTATTGTGAACTGCATTAATTAGACAGGTGAAAGAATACCTGCGGCTTCAAAGAAAATGTAGGTGAATTTTTAAGTGCAAGAGAAATTCTAAAAAAAAATGACAAGAAATGTTATTTTGGAAAGCATGGAAGTTGGAGACATAACAGCAAAACTTAAATAATTAGAATTTAGATGTAAAAAGGGAAGAGGGAGATTCTGCCTTCGTTAAGAGTGCAGACATGCCTAAGAGCAAATGGCAAGTCAAATTAAAGCTCTAGAGAACTGTCTCTTCCACTGTGTGCTCTAATCAGTGTTGTGATAGCAGGGTTTGGGCCGGCTTTGGCTGTTGCCTTGTGAATGTTTCTCACACTTTGCCTTACTGCCTTCTGAGACGGGCCAGTTAGATTAGATTCAGTGTCAAGTGGCAATGACTTGTGTAGAGAAGCCTAGAAATAAGCAAATGGTATTAATAACACTGTGCTAGGTTTGCTTTTTTCATTAAGGATGTGAGATGACAAAAGGTTTGGTCCTTTCTGATCATTAAATGTTGCAATTACGTGCAGCAATAGCAATGCTGATAGCCTTAAAACCTTTGTTACCTTTAATTTGAATAGTTTATACCAGTCATTTCTTCTGCATCAGTATTTCAGTTTGCTAGCCAGATCAGACTGCTCCGTTGCTGTCCTAGCCTGCTGCTCTCAGCTAGTCCAAGCTTGCTGCAATCCTGCCGAGAGGAAACAGGAGCAAATGTTGTTGTTATACAAACTGATGAATGGAAAAGATTGGTGTGCTCTCATTGCTGCTCCTGTTCACTGAAAATATTATGTTTTGTAATATCTTTATTTAAATGATTGCACTCTAAGTAATTCAATTATACTGAGATACCTAAAAACTAACAAGTATTACAGTTTTTTTTTGGAAGAGAACAGGAATAACTATTACGCTTTCCTTTTTCTTGAGATTACAGGATCAACCTCTTCACATAATCTTTGCTGTATTATTTTGCTGTCTTCAAACTCAGATGGGTTTTGTGGCTTTACCTCAAGCTGAAGAGGCCTCTCCCGAGTTGTTGAAGTTCCAGGCTTCTGTAAATACAGCACTGGTCCGCAGAGTGGATCTAGGGATCATAAAAGGCAAAGATAATGTTCTGTGCATGACATGTTTATTGCAAAACAAAACCCTGCTTTGACTTGCACTCAGAGAAAGCAGAGAACAATGAGAGATCTGCAATAGCTTGTCCTGTAGTCTTCCAGAAACACATTCCAATAATATTTCGAAACTGCTTGCGGGGAAAACTTTACTAATCCGTTCTCAAAATACTGGCAAAAGGCTTCGGGAGTAAGAGTCCATAAAAATGAGCTGAGTCACCTGGAATGACAGGAGGAATCAAAACTCCAGTAGTGTCCATACTGGGGCAGTGAGCACAAATATCCTTGCTTATGCCAAATCAGAAGCTGGACTTTCTGAACCTCTCGGCAGAGCATTTTATCTCTTGAAAACGGCCATGTGAATGTGCTCCCCTGCGTTGTCCTGCGTGTGAGTGGTGGCGTGTCAGCACTCACTGCATCCTTCTGCGAAGCACAGGTTCCCTTTCAGTTGCAGGTCTTGGAGGGTTTGGCAAGCGACAACAGGCAACACATTCATCACATGGCTGAGACAAAGTCAGAGCAATTGTTTGAATTCAGCTTTAGTCAGAAAAATCAGGTAGGATTTTGCAGGGAAGAGACTTACTGGAAAGGAAGGGTGAAATGTGTGCGAGGACAGCGAAAAGCAGTCCAAAAATCTCGCTGCAATGGAGTGAATCATTTTAACATTTGAGACGTGCCTATTTCTTCTTGTAGGAGGCATATTTCTTTGGAGAAGTGTAGCATGCTGTGGTGACATTATATATCATTCATATTTTTTGTAATTTTTATTCATGACTTGCCTTCATTGTTACTCTGTCTTTCTAGGGCATGCCGTTACCCAATAAAAACTATAAGTAAGCATTGCCTGAGTTATTTTAAATTGCATGTATAAAGACAGCGAAGTAGAAAAAAGTGAATGCAGATTAGGCCCACCAGCAGTGAGAGAAAAACCTTTTAGGTGCTTTGAATTTTTTTTTTCTAATGCCTTTCTGTGTTTCATTTGACTGGTCATTGCATTGAGATAAAACACATTCCAATTATCTATAATGGAGAAGCAAATTACATTCCTCAGAAGAAATTCTGATAATACAATACATGGAGTAGAATGAAAAATGATACAATATATTGCTGAATTATTATTATACCATAGCATGATCTCCATTGTTCCCATCTGCTAATGGTGACTCACAGGTATGGCTGGGACTATATTACATTTCTATTGTAAATCTGACACACAGCAGCCTTAGGAGTAATGCACTGTTGTGTCGCTTTTTATTTAGAATGTATTTTAATGGATGTGGTTTTGTCAGCTAGACAGCTCTGGAGACCATGCACATATCAAAGTGACAAATGCCGGGCTGTTAAAGTCCCATGTCATATTCATGAGAAAAACTAAGATCTTTCTTTTCCATAGATTATACAAAGTCATTACCTTTTGGGACTCTTCTGGCTAGCTAACCACCTAATTTTGTTCTCTCCCAGCATTCTTTTGCTGCAGAAAACTTGCAATTTTCATCTTTAAAAACCTTCTTTGTAACAAACCCTGGGCTCTGGCCACTGATGTTAACCTGCTCACTTAAGGTAAAGCCTATAGAGAGAGTTTCCTGTCTTGCAGGGAGGAGAAAGCAATTTCCTAAGAGGTAAGATATCACACTAAGGGTAATTTTACGTGAGTGAAAACCAGAGATAACAAGGTATGCTATGAATTGCAAAGAAATGAAAACAAACATGTGAGTATTTTGAAGTTTGACATTTTGTTGAATGCCCTCTGCCTGGTACCCAGACGGCCTGAGTTGTGGCGTTCAGGCACTTGGCTGATGGCAGCAGGTTTGAGGGTTCCGTGTGATGGCCACAGAGGTGGTGACTTAGCAGTGTGTCCTGCCTGCCAGGCTCTACGTGGTGGCTCTAGGTGACCCAGCTTGAGCAGGGCCTTTGCACCAGATGATCCTCAGAGGTCCCTGCCAACCCCAACTGCTCTGTGATTCTGTAATAACTGACATGAAGGAAGGGTGGGATCTGGAGGAATAAAAATACACAGGTCAATCTTGCAGCATATCCTATTTGTCAGCATGCTGACACTGTGTGTGAGCTGAGTGGAGCTCAGGAGGTTACGGAGGGCTCCTTGGAGACGTTGTTCTCCAAGGGTCACTAAACCCTTCAGTGAGGTGGGAAAACCCACGCGCGCCTTCCACGCTGGCATTGACATATCCCAGACAAAGGCGTCGCTGAGGCTTGGAGAGCGGCGGGCTTGCGTTAACTTGTAGAGAGGCTTCTTTGCTCTGGTGCGTGAGCGGGACTGCTAGATCCATAATCAGCTACCTTCAAGGCAGATGAAAGCCAGGAAAAAATAAATTTGGAAAGAAGCTGAATGCGGTTTTTTAGTGACGTGGTTGAAGGGTGACGTATGAAACCAAGGGAAACGCGCGTGGCCCCACTCTGGTTGTTTTGGTGTTTTAAGACGTGTTGACATCTTTTCACGTATTCCTCCTGTCTGCTCTGGTATTTTTACTGACATTAAAATGCTAGTGCTTCGCTGAAGGGCCTTGACAGGGTCTTTGGGTACCAGGAGCAGTAAAACAGCCCAAGCCGCCCTCCTCTGCTCGCCAGGCTGTGCAGAGGGACTGCTTTCGCCAAAAGAGAAGAGTAGCATCCCGCTGTTACGCATGCTCTTGAAGCTGCTGAAGAAATCCACACAAAACAGATGCAAAATGGCATGCAAAATCCATAGTAGCCCTGTGATCTGCCACTCTTGTTTCCCAGCTCCAGCACGCATACCAAAACACATTAAAAATGTTTATGTGTTTATGAGTAATCACAGCCAGACCGTTCGGATCTGCAGCGCTGCTGCTGTCTGCTTCCCCGCTTAATTACAACTGCCGGCTTCCTGCTAGTACCCAGCTACAGCTGTTCACAATGCGGATGCGATTTAAGTTTCACTTTTTCTTTTTCTTTTTCTTTTTTTTTTTTTTGTTTTGCACTCAGCTGAACAATCTTGTCCTCCTGTCAAAACATGGCGATTTGCTTTCAACTGCGAACAAAAATATGCTACGATCCAGGTAGAAAGGCAAAGAAAACCCCCAAGATGGAACTATAAACAACAGAGGAGGCTTTTGGAGAGTTATTTTGGTGTTGTGCATAATGCTCGCATGCATAATGCAGGACAGAGGTAGCAAGAGAGCAGATAATGCTCTGGTGACATTCCCGTACCGGCTGCAGTGGTAGCCGAGGTTGGAGAGGTGCTCCCAGCACTGGGTTTTGACACCAGTCGCAGTATTTTGGGAGGCCTCAGGATGTGATTCATCCCTATGAACGTCTGGTGCATAACTGCCATTTCCTAGGCAACTGGCTTGCACGTCTTAGCCTTTGACTGTCAGCTCGGCGCTGAAACCAAAATTTAAGATTTCTCATATATGTTAGCTTAAATTTCAAATACTCTGCGCCTGCTTATTTTCTCAATTGGAGAGAATGTCAATTTTAAAGGTTTTCCTTTCCAAAAGGATTCAAAGCCCTTTGGCTACGTGCAGTGGTTTTATGTATGTTTATGTCTTCCAGAAAAATTGAGCTTGTCATATTTTGTTTTGGTACCTTCAATTTACAGCAACAAGAAGAAATGTGTGATTTTAAAAAGTGGAAACATGGAGGGGAAAAAAAAGGCAGAAGTGACCATATATCAGTATTATTGAATAGTTATCAGGAGTGCCCAGTATAAATCCATATTCTTCAAGTCCCCATTGGACAAGCTGTCTGCATCAGTGGCACTGAGACTGTTGGTTTCTTGACTCATTTCACAACCTGAAAAGCATTATTAAAGCGGTGGTTTTTCTCCCTGCAAGTCTGAAAAGCCTGGCCGCGACCTGATTAGCGGCAGCAGCGCGTGCAAAGAACTGAATTAACTCAGTGCAGGATAGTGTGAAGCAGTAACTGATGCCCTCCTTGCAGGAAGGAGGCCGGTTTCATTGCTGAGCTGCATGTTCTGAATCTGATATTTCTGTTACACCCCAGCCAGGCTGAATTAGTTGGAGGGAATCAGGCAGTTGATTCTTGCGAGGCCACAGTGAGCAACACTCAGCCAAGCTGGTTGTTTTGGTCAATCCTTTTCGTTTTGAGCTGAGGTCAGATACGACGATAGTCCAGAAAACTGCTAAAATGTAGAAATCTAAAACCACACCAGCAAAACCCACCAGGTCTAAGGGAAAAAAATACGGTGTTATATGATATTTCTGAAAATTTAATGGAGACACAGGAGAACCAAGAGATTTGTTGACCAGGTTTTCTCTGCCCATTAGATTTCGGATAGGAAATATTTTTCAGCCTCAGCTTCTGCTGTTCATTATTTCCATATCAATCAAAGACCTAATAAACCTAATTAAGCAGCGGAATGTTTTGTTTTTGCCAAAACCAGAGTGCATTCAATACTGCAGTGACTGACTCCCAGCAGCAATAAAGATCGGAGTCCTTAGGAATAAATAACGTCAAGCATCCCACTGGCAAGTGGCAAAAAAGTATTGAGCTGGGAGAAAAGTTACTGAGCAGTGCGAGAGAGAGGAGCAAAATTTCGAATGTGTTTTTAAACTGGTATTTCATCTTTTGCTCTTAAGAGAGGAGACACTGAAGGATAATTGCAAGATTAGGGGGAGAAACAGGTTCTTACACAGGCACTTACTTCTGTAAGTGCCTGTGCACTGTATGGGAGCTGTATCTTCCCATAAAATAGGCATCAAATGGCCCCTACCTGCATTTCATGGAAGCTGAGGCTGCCAGCACCACAAGGAGCTGGACAGTCTGTAATTCAAAACCTCGGGGCCAGTAAATTTAGAGAAGAGTGACCCCGACCTGCAATTTAGGTAGCAGACTGGAACAGCTTTTGTTGGAAATAATCTCTGCTAAACTGGGAAATTTCCCCCAAATCGTAACAGTTTCATGTATCAAACGCTGGCGTTTGAGTGCTGCGACAGCTCTCTTCAGGGAAGAGACGGTAATGGCTTTCAAATGGGGCCCTTGCAGCTTGATGTTTCCTTTTAAGTGCTGTTTGTGGGGAGATTAACATGGGAATTATTACATCTGTGTTCTTCAGGGGCCAGTGACTTATAAAACAGCAGCAATCCCGAACTCGCATTTAACACAAACCTGTTGTTGCAGCAGTCCCGTGGTAGGTGTGGGGATTGGATCTCTTCCCCTTGTAGATCAAGGTTTCCATTTCTGAACTTCCTTTTATCTCTGTTGTGCTTGGGGTGGTCTCCTGCTCCTCAATGGCACAAACAAGGAATGCAGTGCAAAGCCTGCTCACCCGTGCTGCTCAGTGGCCTCCAATCTTTACTCATCTTGTATAATTTTCCCTTCCTTCCCCATCCCCTTTTTGTCTGTTACAATCATTAATATCCCCTCTGTAGCCATCTGCCTTTTTTTTTTTTTTTTTACCTAAAACCAGCCATGTATGCCATGTAAGTGAGCAGCTTAATTTCTTTTTCGTAACCCTTTTTCACCAAAACTTTTAATTCCCAGCTATAAAAAGAACTTTGTCCTCTGCTTTGTAGGTGATTGTTTAAAACTCCCACGTAGTTGGGCTGCTATTCTTGGCTAGGAGACTGCTGGCCCTTATTATAATGAGCAGTAATCTGTGATTGTTGTGAGCAACTTTGAGGCACAAGACAGCCGTGAGTTTTAAAATGAAGCCGTATATTTCTGCAGCTGCTTGATAAGAAGCTCAACTGCTGGGAACCTTTCTGAGGTCCATAAAAATGAAACACTGGAGAATGACAAATCCTTTAGTCTACCACTACAACACTTCATTTCTGAGCAAAAGCAATACTGTACTTATAAGATTACAAAAAGCTGTAGGCACCATTTATATTCCGAGAAGATATTTGCTGCTGACCAAATGAAATATTTTTAAATCGCTTTTGTGTGCACGGAATATTTTAGGCCATGATCAGATACTTTATATACAAACAATAATCCATTCTTCAGCTGCCCTCACGATCATCAAGTCAAATGATGGGTTTTCAGGAGTGGAGGTGTAGGAATAGCAAAATCACCCGTGTGTGAACGTTTTAGAGAAGCAGCCAATTACTTGGAGCAAATAGCTGCTCTGGATCTCTCTGGTGATTGAATCGGTGATGTCTCCGGACACGAGGGTCACCTGCTCTTTTCTTTTTTTCAAGTGCAGCCTATTTTTCACGCAGAGTAACATCGTTGCTGTTACCTTCAGATATTCGGATTTTGGAAAGAAACCTTTTCTGATCGTAGAACTCAGATGGGTAAACAACTTCGTGCTGCATTTAACTTGGAATTTTATTCCGGCACAAAGAATTAATTTAATATCGCATCTCTGAGTCGCTTGCTTGCAGCACTGTTTTGCTAAAAATGACAGGCTTGACAGAAACATAAGGAAGCCGGATGTCCTGGGGACACTCGTGGAGTCCTTCAGCACGTGGGTTTCATCCCCTTTGTCAACCGTACACACGTAGCAAAGCGTTACACGAGTTATCAGTGCTCAGCTGCTGCTAGTGCTGCTCCTGTACGAGATGAGGCAGCAGAAGGGGCAGCAAGAGGCAGCGGGGCCGGAGCAGTGCAGCCGCCGCGGGATTCAGGGCTTCTTGTCCTGTCCTGCCCGTGCCCTTTCCCTGAGCAAATGGCTGCTCTGGCACTTTGATCCTCATGGTCCTAATGCTGGACCGAGGCTCTTATTACAAGGGCCTGAAATGATTGGGAGTGAAATATTAGCTGTTGAGAACTAGTACAAGTCACACGTGCTTGGGAAATACTGGAGGACAAGAGAACATCAGCTGAAACTTGCTCTGTTTAAGAGCCTCGGACCCAAGCTCACCGGGGACTGCAGAGAGGGCAAGCGCCTGCCGAGGGGCTGATGCCACCTCTCAACACTGAGTGTAGACATGAGCTGCCTGTGTCTCCCTAGCTGTCTCTCTGCAGCGTTTCCTATCTCCAGCTAGCTGGGTAAATGCCAGGAGAAGGAGCAGTTTGTGAAACAGTGGGATATTTCATGCCTTGCTTGTTGCAGAAGCACCAACTCATTGTTGCGTTGGTTTATTTATTATTTCCTACTTAAATTAAAGCGTCAGATTAAACTGTCGTCCTTTCCCCTTCTCTTTGCCCTTCCCCTCTTCATTCTTCACTTACCCTAACAAATATCCAGCTGAAGACAGAGGTCCATAGGTGCTTGCGTAGCCTTCAGGAGCAGGGATTCAGTCCCCAACACATTCAGGAGGGCTTGGCAGGAAGGAGCATGTTAGTTCCCATCAGATTTGTAACTCCATGCTCTCCCATCCCAGAATTACTGACCCTGGAGGCGTTGTCAGTCCCTTGAGGGGTTCAGGAAGCAGTGTCCAGTTCTGCATCTTCTCCCACGCTGCTCTCGTGGCTTTGGGGACCCTCGTGCATCAGGCGCCAAGTCTCCCGTGCTCAGCTGGGCATTTACATGTTTAACTTTGTCCTTTACACAAGCCAGTGCCGTTCCACAGAACCAGGAGAACGAAAAGAAGCATAACCTATTAAACAGGGTAAATATGTAAAATATCCAGCAAAGGAATAGCTAGCAAAAGAATATCTAATGTGAGCTGAGAGGATCTTAAGTGGCCTGTTACCATTCTGTGCACTGTGTTTTTCTGTCATTCCAGTCTACATCTACCTCCAAGAGGCCCCCTGCACTTACCCGAATGAGCGATGCATTTAGGTCTATCTGATCCTGACTGGTGGTGTGCATAGCTGTGAGACCTGTAATTATCTTTCCTATTTCCTACAGGAATGTACAGGAAATGAAATCCGAATGTTGAGCTTCGGCAGAGCAAGTGAGGAGTCAGATATGCAGCAGTCAGTACAGTTCATGGCGGCTGTGGTGGTTTATACTGATGTAAGTAGTGAAGCTAAGAGCAAGCACGTATAAATGGAATTTATCTATTTTTAATTTGGGCCATATCACCTTGCCTTATTTTCTGCTTCACGGCTGTATGCGGGCTCTGCTGCTCAAGTGGAGGAGAAAATTTTGTTCCGTGTTTTAATTCATCCAGCCCCAAAAAATAGCCTAAACCAGACACTAGCTCTTGGGTTCATTTTGCCTACCTGTTTCAAGACAGAGGCTGTAATTGCCTATCATCATTCATGCGAGTGAAATTTTGGCAGCATTTCAAGAGAAAGATCAGTGGATCACAAGCTATTATGAACTCTTTTCTTAAATTTATGGGCAGCCGCTCTCGTGAATGGTCCTGCTAAAATCATTTTCAGTTTTGATGTGCGCAGCTGCGTGTCAGTGCAAGGAAGTGGCTCAAAATTTCGCTTTCAAGTGGCTTCACAGTTCTGACGAGGGCATCAAAACCACAACATCACCGAGAAACCTCCGAGCTGTTGGCTTATCAGAGGGGAGAATACAGATATGTTACAGTCGCTGGAGAGTAGCCCCGTTTTTTGTAATATTTTTTTTAATGAGAGAGGTTGGTTTAGCAAAGCGAGGGCTGACAGAGTCTGTAACTCATGCCGCCTCGCTCAGTTTTTCTTATAAAAGACCAAACTCTGTTAAGCTGATGATTGAGGAAGGGAACGGGCAGTCTGTGAACTCAAACAGATCTCCAAAAGCGCTTGGAAAATGTAACCTGGATTATTCTGTTCAGGTACGCAGCCGTTTAGATGGTGAATGGAAACCATATACTGTGAAACCCAGCGACTGTTCTGTGTTCATAAATGTTTGAAACTCCTCAGGGTAAAATATGCAGTTGCAACAGGCACCTAATAAAACCAGGAGAAATAAAAAGGACATAAGAGCACTGAAGAATATCCAGCGCATGATAAAGGACTTCAAATGCATCTGTGTTGGCAGGGAATGTTAAAACAAAAGTGACTGACCACCCAAAATGAAATAAGCAGGAAAGCTGAATCCCTGCAGACAGGGTGTCTGGTAAGGGAGCCTAATGACAGCCCGTGGGACAGAAACCAGGTGAAAAGTCTGTGAAAAGCCTAACTCTAAAGTGGCTATTGGCAATTAAAAGCCACTTGTAATTATTGCTAGTGCTTGTTCAAACAGCAGCACATCTAAGTTAAGAATTCATATAGCGAGCTCCACACCTCTCACTTTGCTGTACATACTTTTCACAGTCTTACACACTGGTTTTAAGATCAAGGTAAAGGTAGTGCCTATTTCTCCTGCATGACTTGAACATACTGTAAGCACCAAGGCAGAACGTCACGCTCAAGACCTGGTTTCACCTGTGGAATATAAATCTGGGGCTGCATTGCTATTTTCAAGTATGCAGTTAAGCGTTACACTTAATTAGAAGTAAGCTTAATTTATGCACAACTGAATTTTGCAAACCGTACCTTGCATTTATTTACATGATTAATGGCCCCCTGTGAATGATTTTACATAGGCTTTGTACCCCGCGGTGCTCGTGTTTGTTCATACGTTGCCTCTCTTTAGTGAATCTTTAGTGTGGTGTCAATCAGTTATTCACTGTTCATTTCATGGACATAATTATTTCCCTTGCTAACTCCTGTCCTGCTTTTGCCACTATTTTTGTTCCTAATGCATTTCTGCAGCTGCCCAGTGAATATACTTGTTCTCCAGTCCCAAGTTTTTTTTTTTTTTCCTCCCTGCCACAGCAGTTTAATATTTTCCCTCAATCAGGAAATGGATGTGATCAGGAGGGCCTCACCTTGTCAGCTCCGGGAGGCTCGAGCACAAACTCCAGCTGCAGGGAAGTGCTAGTAGCTCCCAGGAGAATTCACATTACCATGATTTTACTTGGGAGGTCTGAGAGCAATGGCACAAGCCCCTGGAAACACAAGTGTTTTTAAAAAATCACTATTTTATGTGGTAACACCCATGTGCTGCTAGAAACATATTGTCTTACACACATCTGCAAGCAAAGAAATATATACACACACACATATATATATATACAGTGTCATTTTTTTTTGCCTTGGTGTTTATAGTTTCCATGCAAATTAGGTGATACAAATCTGTGTATTTTGCCAGGATAGACTTGAATTCCCTTCTTTGCAACATACTTTGATCTGCCTTTTTTCTTTTTTTCTAAAATTTACAGAATTTAACTCATCTGCGAGACGTCTTGGCAAACGCAGGCCGTGTGTGACATCTCCAAATCAAAATGCAGCCTGCAGTGTAGCGGGTAGGCACCTAGCACTGCCTCTTCCCCTCGTGCCCATGTGCTAAATGGCACTACGCTGGAGTTTCATTCCTAGCGCCGGCTCCCTGGCCCTGCTGCTGTTCCACGCTTTGCAGCCGCCTCACACAGTCCCTCTCTATTTTGGCAATTAGTTGGGTGAGAAATACTGCTCTATGAATGAGGTGAGTGCGCTGCTGCTGAGAGCAGCAAATCATAATAATTTGATACCAAGGGGGAAACGTGGAGGGAGGATTGTAGGAAATATTGAGGTCTGCTCTTTCCCTGAGCTCGTGGAGTGGCAACAACCTGCTGGGATAATGTGTATGATAGAGCATGATAGGGTTGGGTGCTGGTGCACCCACCCTATAGGGTGTCTCTTCTTGACTTGATTCCCCTCGTAAACTTCTGTGCTGCAAAGAAGGGTGGCACAGTTATAATTTCATAGCTGTTCTTGGAAAAAACGTGGCAGTAATTGCAGTCCTGTACAACTGTGTAAACTTCGGGAGCTCTCTGGCGTCTTCTTCTGATTTATATTCATATCTTACAGAAAAATACTCTCTTTTCTCATTCAGGGCACAGCTTTCCTGGGAGCTGCTGTGGAGAAGGGAGAGGAAAGCCCATGTGCCTGTCCTGCTGTGTCTTTCCAAACCACGTCTGGAGTAACCTGTTTCGTCCCTTTACTTGTGAAAGGCGAGTAGTCATTCTGTTACTCAGAACTGCTCAAATTAATATTGTCAGGAAACAGCAGAAATCAGAATTTCAGCCAAGATTTGGTGTTTGAAAATTGGTTCTAATCGGTGGTACCCTGACTGCCCATAAAGTCTGGTGAAATCAGTCGAGTCGGGTAGCTGGATTGGCTTCGTGGTGACGGTAACGTCCTTGCTGATTGAATTTAAGAAGTCATTAAAAGAAAAAAAAACAACTCATTTGTTAACAAAAAGAGATATTGATGAGAAAATTCCCCCTGATGCTCTCTCTGCAGCCCTCTTTAATCCTGGTAAATCATTTCTTACTCTCAGATTTGCCCGTGAAGCAGCGGTGCCAGCATGTGAATGTGAGAGAGGCAGCAGCAGCGAGTTGCTCCTGCTCCGACTGTGCGTGCTCACATTCTCCTGCTGCCTTACTCAGCAGTGGAGAATCCAGATGATGTTACTGTGCAAACCTGTGCCACATAAATCGAGTTGATGTAGCTCCAGCTGGGAAAATGCATGGAATTTCATCACAGGCTAAGGATTTGACACCTCACAGGGAGGCAGCTGCAGGGGTTTTGTGCTGGTCCAAGGAGCACTGATGCTGGCAGGCTGGTGAAAACGAGGGGCTTGTAGCAGAGCTGTTCTGTGCAGGAAACCACAAAAATATGGGCTATTTTGGAAAGGCCCTTGCAAACAGCAGTAGCTCTAACCGTGACAACACTGTGCCTGATGTGCTTGCTGAAAGCAGTTTTGTTACCAACAGAGGGGAGGCGTGGAGCAGAACATGAGATTGAGCCTGTGTTGTAGCAAAACTGTGTTTGGTAGAAATTAGAGCGTGGCTATTCGAGATGGCATCACAAATAGGTAATGCAATGAGGCAGGATTTGGGATTCTAGCTGTTGGAGGGGTAGACTTCACTATTTGACTGTGTTTGCAGAGCAGGATGCTGTGTGATTTAGCATCCTGGTATTTTCTCAGGAAAGGAAACACAAATGCCACATAGAAGGTCTAGAGGGAGCAGACTTGCCAGCTGATGAGAGAAGCAGAAATTGGAGGAAGAGTCTGCTCCCAGTAGTCCCGCTTCCATGAGGGGGTCAAAGCCTCCCTTGAAAGTCCTTCCTGGAAGGAGTGTGGACTCCCTATGGAGAGTCCCAACCAGGCTATGTCCCCTCTGGGTGGACAAGGACTTGTCAGATAGAGTGAATCGAGGGTGCTCATGCTCCATAATGGGTTTAAATCCAATCCTGTATTCAAACATGCAATTCCAGTAATAACACTCTTCTTTCTTTAAAATAAATTGTCAAAATACTGCATTATCGACTCCTACCTAAAACCGTCCTCTTTCTGTCTTAGTTTCCGAGTCTGTGCTGAAAAATACACCACGAAGGAGGGGAGGGCAACGTCCTTCAGTCCATCTGCTGCAGGACTGACGCTCCCATCTTCCCCTGACTCTGTTTGCAGCGCACAATGCCCTGGCCTCCCTCTACTCTTTCAGGAGATGCAATTTGGGTTCCTTTTGGGAGCTGGCAGAAGTTAGATTGATCCTGATATCAAAATGTGCAATTCCCTCGGTTCACTGCTTGGGCTGCAGCAAATCCTTCCTTTGTGCTGGTTTGAAGGGAGATGAGCAGGGGCACTGCAACCCAGAGCTCTTTTATAGTCTCTGAAGTTACTTGCCGAAGAAGTTTGTTTTGTTGATATCTAATTTAATAATATGCAACAGGGTGCTGCTAGGTGCATATACATTGGATGCCATTACAGCAACGTCTCTGAGAGGGACATTTTGCCCTCCGGTAATCATATCTATGAATGTCAATGAAACCAGTGTGATGTCTGTGGGTCTATACTTATTTACACTGCTGGCCTTCTCTTTCTAGCCTTTTTTCTTGTTTTGTTTTGTTTTGTTTTCCCCGCAGGTCAGCAGAGAGAGGGCAACTTAGGAAATTTATATAACCAGTTCCTCTCTTGTCCTCCTTGCTGCTGAACATAGTTTGGATTGGTAGGAGAGGTGGTTTTATCCTTGTTTTCTTCAATCCTTGATCTCACCGATTTCTTGGATTCCTGGTCTTAAAGAACCTGCAGGGGCTTTACTCCTAGTGTTACTCCAGAAAGGCTTTTAAAGTTTTACAAAGGTAAATAATGCCAGTGTGATAATTATTTTATGATGATGAGTGAGGAAATTGAGCTTTTTATCTTCTTAAATTCCATCTAAAAGCAATATTTCATTCCCTTTTTATCCAGTAAAATAACTGAAAATGGTTTTGCTTGGAAGGTAGATAAGCAAACGCTTGCGATTGAAGATAACGTTGGGGAAAGTCTGGCAGGGTTTAGTGCATCAATAACCGTGACACATAATTAAAGTAATTGAAAATGCCCTGCATGCCTTCCCTGATAGAAGGCAGTAAAGATCATCAAGGTACCAAAGTTCTCTCACAACACTGGTTATATATTTAAAATCAATCACTTTTATTTTTAATCTCTTGAGTCCTTTAGATATCCATAAAGGCAAACCTAAGCCTGCACTGCTGCCTTCAGCTAGTCCTGTTGTGCTAGAGTGGCTCATATTTTATTCAGTTCTTTTTTGAGGTCAGCAAAAACCAGACAGTTTCAGCTAAGAAACATGGCCAAGAGGCTCCTCGTGCATGCCAGAGCTGGCGTGGGGTCCTTCTCCTTTTGCCTGCCTGTTTTCTTCATATACCCATCTGGCGAATTTGGGTTTTAACATCCTTCTGGTTTTAGGTTGCTTATTTCCAGGTGGGCCGCAGACTTCATTGGCCAAAAATTCGGAGTTACTAAAGATTCACACTTTTCGAGATCATCCTGATTTTACCAGAAGGAACAGAGCAATCCACAACCTGCAAAGGGCTTCAGCAAATGCCCAAGAGGTGGCTTTGCCACAGCTCTCCCTGGTTGAGAACGCCATGTGATCGAAGTGTTTTGTCTGTGACCAGGAAAAAACAACCATAGCAACTTATGTAAAAATCGCTTCTTAAAATGAGAAATATTTCAGTGAAAGAAGTAAATTGCCAGAGTATGTTTTTCTGAAGGATGAGGTACATTGCTAATGAGTTCTGCTGCATTTTATTAAAGAACCCTCCCATAGTAAGTGGTAAATTGTTCTTAGCTCTTGTGCTAGGAAGCTTTCTCTTGATTTCCAGAGAGTCAATTTTAAAAAATTTAAAAAATACTTAAAAGTGTGAGCACTTAGAGAATGCCCATGATCCTATAAATGCACGGGGCACAAGTGCTCAGTGCTGGGCAGTTGGCACTGCTTTCATGTCTGTGGGTCCTTGGAGATGTTCTTGCTGGCAGCATCACTAAACATGGGCTCAAAGGGTAGAGCTTTGGGTTCCTGTCATCCTTTTGCACAGCTGAGCTGATCTGAGTGTTATTCTTGTCTTGGTAGGAAATAATTAAAATTAGTGTGGCTGGAAGTTAAACACAGAGGCAAGAAATTATTTTCTCTACACAAAAATTTAATGCGTTTTCTCTTAATTGGTGTTCAGGGAAAGCAGAGGAAATAATCCACATTTCAGTTAGTTTGGGACTGCATTTGTGAAGATCACTTGAGTTAATTAGCACACAAGTGCTAGAATACATTACTGCAAGACTTGGGATTTGGGATTTCACTTCCAAATCAATGGCCTCCTCTAGGGTTTTGCCTCCACTCGTGGTAACTTTGACGGATCACCAGAGTGCACTAGTGCTTGGATTCAGGAAACTGTCTCTGCTGACGTTGGGGGATCCTCAATTAACGAAATGAAATCATTGCATGTGCTTCAATAGGTGTACTTGGACAGGATAGAATTAAGCATGTAGGGTACAATTTCAAAAAGGTTTTTAAGTTTCAAAAATGCAGCGAAGGACACGAGTGCAGTCTCTTTGCGTACCTAGTGGTTGAGGGCAGCTTTTGTTTGTAGGTATCTAAATACATCTGCAAAATGCCTCGGAGCTGAAAGGGTGACCTGTGGGCGTTCTGCTTCTTCTACGTATGCAGTGCGCGGGCTATGAGCTCACTAGTTTATCAGTGAAGAATAAGCACAGGACTACAAGTCTAAAGAACCCTGCAGGAGGTTTGGTGTTGACATAAGCGTCAACAAGACCGAGAGATGAAATAATGAAAAGAGTGAGACACTGAACCAAGCCCTGTTTATATTTGGGTTTTGCTTTTCTTGGTAGTCTCATTTTTCAATTACTGCCATTAACTCCCTACACAGCTCAAGCAGAAGGCAAAGGTAATAAAGGGCTAGCATGCTCCCCGGAGGAGGAGGAGGAGAGCTGTGCTCATGCATATAATACCAAACTGTCACTGCCAGCCAAATTATAACGGGGCCAAGTCAACAGTATTTGCATAACTCTTGCATCTGTACGTCGAACCCCCAGTGTGGTGTTTGGCTGCGCTCCTGTGACCTTTGCTTTGGTCTCCTCAGGCAGCTCTGGCTCCTCTCTCGTGGTGGCATGAGGGACATCAGCAAGCAGAGCTGGAAGCAGAGGAAGGAAGGACGGACGGACCAAGCTGTCCCCGCTCCGTGCTGGTGCCTCGCGTGCTCCTGGAGGCATTGCCACCGCTCTGACCACCCCTCCCAGTGCTTCCCTACCCACACTGCGAGAGAGGGTTTTCTTTAACGTGACCAAAATCTCTCTTGCTCTAATTCAAATCTGTTGCTCTTCAAGATTTGCCTCAGCTTTGTCACCTGCTTAAAACAGCAGCCTCCAGGACGAAGCAGGGTTAGCAGAATGCATGTAGCTTACACCAGGGCTCACCTTATGTGCCAAAGCGGGAAGCAACCTGGGAAACTACAGGCTGGTCAACCTCCCTGGAAAGGTGATGGAGCTGCTCATCCTAGAGACCATCTCTAGGTATGTCAAGGAAAAGAAGGTGATCGGGAGTATGGTCAGCATGGATTCATCAAGGGAAAGTCATGTTTGACCAACATGATAGCCTTCTGCGACGGGCTGATTTAGTCTTGCATAAGAAAGACGTATTGGTAAGGTGCGTTTGTGCTCTCCTTGAGAGCAAGTCAGNAGCCTTCTGTGATGGGCTGACTGTCTGGTTGGAAGATTAAATTTAGTCTTGCATAAGAAAGACGTATTGGTAAGGTGCGTTTGTGCTCTCCTTGAGAGCAAGTCAGCCAGAGGAGCATGAAATCCTCCTGCAATCTCTTTAACCCTTAAAAACAGGACACTCTTATGGGGACACTGAAGGATTTAAGGTGTTAACCTGAGAAGTCCCACCCGAGTTTGTGGGCACGAGCTGGCGTAACCCACCAACATTAATGACTCCTTAGCACTTGTTCTCTGACAGCTGCAGTGAGCACCAAAATAAACTATTATGCAGCAAAGGTAATTGGCTGTTTTGGAGAGCCCTGTGGTAGCTGCGCGTCCTTCCGTCCTGGTGTCAAGCTCTGCCTGGAGGAATTTGATTTGAAAGCTGTCAGCCTAAGGTGCAGTAGCAATAAATGAGGTTATACATGCAGAGTATCGCTCTGATAGCATAGAAGAAAATGGGAGTGGAGAAGCTGCGGAAGATGGAAACACCTGCAAGACAAAATATTTGAATTGCATAGCAAAGCCTAATTGGATATACATTTATATAATTTTTCTTTTCAAGAAGTGTTATGATGGATGCCAGAGAAAACGGTAAGAAGTCTGGTGTCCAGACACATTTGTTTCTTCTGGCTCCATGTAAAACTCCCATTGACAGCTGGTGTCTGCAGACAATCCCAGGAAGCAGATGATGGTGGTGACTCAGCAGCGAGGAAATCAACCTGACAGCCACGAGAGCAGCTATTCCACAGGGCCCTGCGCTCAGCGCAGCTTCCCCTGGGTCCCACTAAACATTCAGGGCAGAAGCCTGCGTTCATCTGGGCAAATAAATTCCCCTGGGTAGCTACGAGTGCAGTCGAGTTGCGAACTGCAGGATGGAACCAGCTGCTCTGTGGGAGTTTGAGCTGGGGATGGATAATTCATTTGCAGGACAGAGCCTGGACGTTTCTATCACAGCCTGATAAATCTGCGTGTGGATGCGTGGGCGGGAGGGAAAGGAGGAAAAAGTGCACGCCCCAAGGGAAGAAAATATCATTTTCCCCAACGAGATGGAGGGGGAATTGCACACGTTTTATCATTAGTGCCATCTAGCTTCTCCATTAACAAGAGTTAGTGAGAATAATAAGTTGCACAGGGAAAATTAGGCTATGGGGAGACTAATAGGAAAAAGAATGAGTGACTGGGATATTGAATTTGGGGATACCGTGAGGTTAGTGTGATGAGTGATCAGCCCCGTGGTAAAATGCCAGGCATCCTAATGAGGGACACAGATATGTTCTTGTTTTATTGCAGCTCTGCTCGCTTCCATCCTCCCCTGCCTCAGCCCTGGATATTTGGGAATGTTTCTCACAGGTGGAGAAATTGGGCCTTTCTTGTTCTGAGAGAACCCAGTCTAGCTGCTCTATAGCGGCTTACTGTCCTCAGGTTTCTCTCTGCATTTTCTCCCCTCCCTTCCTACTCTTCACCAGTTTATATCTTCCTAAGGTGATTAATTAATGAACCACATTCCTGAGTCTTATTCTTTGGGTGCTGACAGAATCTTCCTTTTGCTCCTAGGTACTTTCCCTCATCTCCTGTTTTCCACGAAGCTGGCATCTTTCACTGAACCATCATGCAGAGTCATCTTTTATAACTCCAGGGATGTCAAGGGATGAGATTTATCCAGAAGACTTCTCTTCCTCCCCCTGTATTTCTCGAGGTGAGTCTATATCGCACGCCTGTGCTACTTGGCAGGTCTTACTGCTCCAGGCCCTTTTGGAAATGCTCTGAGTTTTGCTTCAGGCAGAGGTTCTGCTGTCTCCAGGGACACGTTTGTTAGGGAATAGCACAGCAGGGTTCCCGGCAGCACCTTTGCGTGTGGACAACACGGGTTTCACCGCTCTGTTTCAGTCCGCTTGGCTTTCACGTTGCTCTTTTTTTTGACCTGAGAAAGGCTGCTGGTTTGTAGTATTAGCTGAAAATTCTCTCTTGTATCTAAACTGGATGCTGAAGTTTTTCACCGGACACTTAGGTAAAGTAACTGAGTGCAAAAAAGTGCTTTACAGTATGGTATTGCTACATGTCAAAGATACACCCTTGTGTATTGTGCTTATCCTTTGTGTATGCATTCACGTGGGTGCTGGTTCTAGAAAGGATGCCCTTCACCTTTGAAGGCTTAGAGACACTTTGCTGTCCTGACAGCCATGCAGCAAAGGGTATTTTCTTCCTGTAATGGAAAGAGTAACCCTTCGTCACTGAGGAGTCACTAATTTGATTATTAATAAGCTGATAAACCTGCTTCTCCCCCCCGCCAAGTGCAAGATGTAGAGCTAAAAAAGTCAAAACCTTTCTGGGCGAGGGAGAAAGGGGGAGCTGTGGTAGACCAGCTTAGTCAGAAGATGGATGGGGAGGGGGTGGCTCCATATCGATCTCTGCCTGTGAG
Source organism: Crypturellus undulatus (assembly GCA_013389825.1). Lineage (NCBI taxonomy): Eukaryota > Metazoa > Chordata > Aves > Tinamiformes > Tinamidae > Crypturellus > Crypturellus undulatus. The sequence continues at coordinate 73,602 of VWPW01014662.1, forward strand.
TGAGATGGGCACCGTCTGATAAAACACCCCGGCTTCTCTAGGTGTCATCACACGTTTGCAAAACGTCCTCCTTAGCCACCAGCTGTGCCGCCCCGGGAGCGGGGACTGTTCTGCCTTTATGTGGGTCCTGTTTATCAGACGGGAGACTGAGGCTGTTAAAAGAAGAGCGGCTTTGCAGCACTGTGTGAGCACGGATGATTAAAACCTGCTGCCTGCCGTGCCGGGCGCGCGGCTGCCTTGCAGGGAAATGTGCCTGGCTGTGAGTAGCACGGGTCCAAGCCGTGCAGAAAGCACAAAGCCGCGGCAGTCCTACCAATATCCCAGAGCAAAGCCGTTCATCCAGAGCGGGAGGGCTGGGCGATAAACACTCTGCAAGTTTTCTCCTGCCATTTTGCTATTAAGGTGTAATTGCCTTAATTTATGCATATCATGTGAACTTACATACTCATTCTGTAATGATGCTAGATTTAGGCAGCATAGCAAGGGGGAGTTTCTTCTGTGGTTTCTTATTTCTTTTGCTTTTAAAGGAACCAGTTTACTCTCAGCATGACTGGTGTCAACCCTAGTTAATAACTGGATTAACGTGTGTGCTTTGAAGGCTCCTTAGGATGAGGTCCACAGGAATTATAAAGCACCCTAAGGCCTACTCAGCATCTAGGCTGAGAATATCCTATACGTTTAACAGCACATTCTAGCTACCTTGGATATTTTATATCTAGACAGGCCAAGACTGTAGGCCTTAGTTGCCTATTCTCACTTTTATTTTAAAATCTATTGTTAATGCAACAAAATAGTTTTACAAAATAAGCATATTTTGCTTTTGTAAGGTGGCTTGATGCCCCAATTGCTTATATCCTAAAGTGTTATACTTTCTCTGAGACAGATTTTATTTCTGCTGTTAGGTGAGGAGAGTAAAATACATCGTCTGTTTTTTTTATTTTGACATACTTTCTTTTTGCAATGCTAAGTATTGACAGAGGCAATAGCTGTTTGCTATAAACATGTGCAGAACTGAACCTTAGCAGGAACTTTGTCCTTTCTCTCCATTTGTGAGGCAAATATTGAAAAGGTTTTTCACTGGAACTCCTGGTGTGAATATTGCCATGTGTTTCCTCACAGTAGCAGTCACACTGTTCTCCCTTCCTTCACACAGGGGCAATATGCAACTTTAATGTGCAGCTTCAGGTTTTATAGCTGGCAATCCAGGCCACCACCACTTTTAATTTTTCACATGAAGGTATGCCCTCATCCTTCTGCTTTTCTTTCTTATTGTAATACGACATGGGAAGGCTTGGTCCCTTTTTGCTGCTTGGATTGCCACAACTGGCATGTTAAAGATGATGGATATTTTCTCCAGGAAAATCCTGCTTGCTTTCTCCTTCAAGATTACCACAGAATTTACACAGCAAAAACATACATCAATGTGATGAATAGGAAAGCTGCTGTCCTTTTCACTTCTGCTAACTGTCTATTTGCATGACCAAATTCCTTTATTCAGCAGCAAATTTCTGAGTGGCACCAGTGAGTCTGCTCTGCAGTCTCCCCCAGGTTCCAAGTTATGCATTTCTGTGCTGTAGTAATTTGGAAAAGTCATGTTCATCCCCAGCCCAAGGGGCTTGCATGGTTTTGAGAAAGATTTTTGACTTAAGCAAAGACTAAGCCATGCACTTAAGTTGTTCATATAGCTTATGTTGTCAGGGGACACTAGGCTTCTGCCAGCAGTGGCACCATAAATACAATGCTAGAAAGGATGGGCTTTTTATTCAGTGAAATTATTCAAGTAATGATGATTTTTGAAAATATCTTTGAGTTACTCTGATTTTATAAATGTTGAAAACTGTGTTGGCAATAAAAATATTAACTGCTGCTCTTCTACATGAAAGAAGACACTTTGTGTTTTGAAATTTGTCGCATAGGAGAAAATGTTCTCGTATTAAACACTTGCTGATTGGTAAGTCTATACTGCCTCTTTCCTGATAACAGACTTTCCCCAAATGCTGATTCATGTTTGTGAGCCTTCAACGCAGATCTGCAGACAATGAAATCACTTTGTCCTGTACCAAATTATTCAGAAACTTGGTATTAGATGGAGGACAGCCAAGTCACCCGCCAGAGTTACAAGTAATCCAGGCAGAAACGGTCCTCATGTGGACCTTCCTTATATTAGTGCTGCCAGGAAATAAAACCCCTTGGATTAGCGTTAATATCCAAGAAATCTTTCCAAGATGAAGAAAATGGGACTTGCTTTGCTTCTTTGTTCGCTAATCAACGTCACAGTAAATTGGAAAATATGAGCCTAGTCTCAACAATGCAGTGACAAAGTCAAAATATTAATTGAAACAACCAACTCTCGTTACACTAATTAATTGTCATTCATTGCAGCACTTGCAAAATGAATGCAAAATAAATTAATCCTTGACATCTAATCAGTATTTCTGCATAGACAATTTGTTGAATTATTAAAAATACTGCTACCTGCAAACTAGCATTGGGTTATCCCCAAGCAGAGGGTTAATACTTAATCAAAGCATGTCATATTAGACAAGACCTCTGTTAATCAGAACTAAAATTGTTTGTAAAGCTGATGGCTTGGTTTTAACACAGTGAAATTTGTTTATTTTACGGGAACATTAGTGTGCTGTTCTTACCATACTAATTGGTTGCAGTTCTGCGGAGATGGTCAGGGTGTAGTAAACTGGTTAGAATTGCAACTGGTTAGAATTGCAGCAGTTGGTACTAGCAAATCCAGTATTTGGACTGGTTTCTGTTGCTTGAGAAGGCCCTACACGCTTACATGGCTAATTCGAATAATTTCCATGTTTGGTAATGCTGAGGGTTTCTCAGTTTTTTAAGTCCTAGTGCAAGGAGGGGACATGGTGGCGGAGGATGGGAGAGCGGTGCCGATGAGCGCGGCAGCTCTGCTCTGCGGGTCCTCTGTCAGGGAAGGTCCCCATGAGCTGCTGCAGCTCTGGGCTTTGGCATTTGCAAACCCCAGTGCTGCAGTTCGCATCTTCATGACAGTTATTAAGGTTTGGGGTGTGTTCTAGAAGAGTTCTAAGTGGGAAGCAAACTCCTGGCACATCATTGCAGTGAGATGTGGCTATTGAGCAGCTGTCTGCTGTTGTCTCATCCAGGAAGAGAGAGATTTAAGCTATAAAAAAATGCAAGAAAAGCTAAAATCTCCCGAAGATGCAGTAACTGCGAGGCAGTGAAGAGCACTAGGAGGATATGTGCATACACAAACACAGGTGGCCATTTACAGGAAATGTCCTCTGTGTGGCTTTACAAACTGGGCTTCTCCATTCTCACCAGATTTTATTTTAATTACGACGTCATTTTACTTTCCTTTGCAGTAAAGAGCCAAGCTGTGTGTTTGGCCACGCGGTGCTTGGAGCAGATTGGCCAGCAGTGCCCCCGTGCGTGCCGCCTCCTGCTCCAGAGGGTGATGTTTTTTGGAAGTCCCCGTGCTTCTCTGTACCTTGTAACTATTTGTAGAGAATATTGTAAATTTAAGGGATGTTTTGAATCAGAGAGCATTTTTGTTCGAACAAAGGGTGATTCTTACCTCTCTACAGTTGGAGCAGAAGTTATCTTTTCTTCAAAGTTACTTTTGTTTTACGGGACAAATTATTCCTTCCTTGGATGGTCACCATAAAGTCAATCTTTAGACAGTGGCCGAAAAAAGAAGTGATGAGCTTAAAATTAAAACAAAACAGATGAGCAATGTGGCAGGGACCAGGTAGAGGTTTTCCNAATCAGAGAACCCTTTCTGTTTGGATAAAGGGTGATTCTTACCTCTCTACAGTTGGAGCAGAAGTTAGCTTTTCTTCAAAGTTACCTTTGTTTTACGGAACAAATTATTCCTTGGATGGTCACTATAAAGTCAATCTTTAGACAGTGGCCAAAAAAAGAAGTGATGAGCTTAGAATTAAAACAAAAAGATGAGCAATGTGGCAGGGACCAGGTAGAGGTTCTCCGTGTGGGTACAACACGTGTCATGGTTATCAACCAGCATCTNCAGAAGTTATCTTTTCTTCAAAGTTACTTTTGTTTTACGGGACAAATTATTCCTTCCTTGGATGGTCACCATAAAGTCAATCTTTAGACAGTGGCCGAAAAAAGAAGTGATGAGCTTAAAATTAAAACAAAACAGATGAGCAATGTGGCAGGGACCAGGTAGAGGTTCTCCGTGTGGGTACAACACGTGTCATGGTTATCAACCAGCATCTCTACCCTGGTGCAGTTCAGCCCAGTTCTTAACTACTCCAAATATTGCTAATTACTGTTACAGATAAAGAATAAATAAAATATTTAGGTTCCCAACGTTGCAGCCACAGGCATGGGTTTAATAAATGCTCCAGAACGTGGATTTCCAAACTGCAGGTCAAGTTAGCACAGCAAGAGATTCCTAGTGGTGAACGGGGCACCCCTCTGCATCCCGAAGTGACTCCCTTTGTCCGCATGTACCTGGCTCTTGCTATGCTTATTTCCTCATTGCATTTAGCAAATATGTGGTGTCTGGGCTGTAGTAGCAGTTTGGAGTGCAAAAACCTGACTCCCCGCTTTGCTGACTGGATTTGGGGGAATCTGCAGTCTGCAAAAAATAAAAATAAATAATTGCAAAAAAATAGAAAAGGGAAAAGAGGCAAAATCTAAAGTAGTCCTGGTGACTGCAGAGGAAAATCTTGAGCATAAAGTGCGTGTACCATAAAAAGCCCAAGGACAACCTGTGACTGGTTGTATTAAAAGTCTAATTAGCTGTGGTTAAGAATATAAATGTACCCTCATAATATGAGCTGTCTTCTGCTCTTCCCGGCTTGTGGACTGCATCCTGCAAGAGCCCCTTTCTTCCCAGGTTTGCACAGACTCGTGGGCCTAACATTGATCTTGTGTTCGGAGCTTTTGATTCAAGAATTGAGTCTTAAAAACGGGCGCTTTAGTCATTGAAACTATTCAAAAGCGGCTCTGATTAATGGCAAGGAAGGGATTGTAGACTGTAACGCTGCAAGCACACTTTCATCTGCCTTTGCTTTTTCCTCTTCTGATCCCAGTGTGAGTAAATCCCATCACTAACCTAGAACACTGCTGGAAGTTCCCGGGAATGCTGAATTGTTCCAGGCTGCGCGTTGGGCTCCAGCATTTTGTGTGGTTGGAGGCTTCTCTGATGGGAGCCCTGAGCTGCTTTTGACTGAAATAGCACTTCAGCTGAATAGAAACAGTTGATGGGAACATTTCTTAGAGCACTGCTTGCAGTGGCCCATTATCATGGCATTTTGAGACAGAAAGAATTAATTTTGCCTTCTGCTTCGGCTATGATTATTGTCACAACTATTAACATGAAATTATTTTACTATTTCATTTAATGAAAAAATCTGAGTTCTTATTTCCAAGACAAAGCAAACTTTCATAATCTTAGTTTCCTCCAGGACATGATTTTTATTTTCCACCATCTCTGCTCATTAGGCTTTAAACGAACGCTATTTTCAAGCTAGGAAGGCAGATATTAACCCTTGCCAAGGTCCGGATCCGGCGGAAGATGCCGCTCTCCGCGTCATAGCTGGAGATGAAGCTGATTAAAGTGCAGCAGCTTCTCAGAAGGAGAAAGTGCTCTTTAATCTGGTGCAGAGAGGCACAGGGAGAGCTGGGGGCTGCAAACAGCCAGAATTAGTTTCCTGGGTAAGTGAACCCCTCTCTCCCTGCTGTGAGTGAGCAGCCAGGGGATATTTCGGAGCGAAGCCGCAGGCATGAACTCGCCGCGGGCAGTCCCGGGTGTCGGGACCTGCTCTGCGCTCCTCGCGGGGAGCCCAGCAGGGCCGCGGGCGCAATTAGTGTTTGCAGCGCGATGAGAACCGCGCGCTGCACCAGGGCAGGGGCCGGCCGACGTGCAAAGGAATCCACATTACCGTTTGAAGCGACACAGCTCAAATCCTAGGCTTAAAAGGAATTTATATTCTTTTCACAGCTGAATCCGGGCATAAAAAAGAGTGCAATTTTGCTCAAGTCACTGAAGAAAAGCAACGTGAGGTCTTATTTCTACATATATTTCTTGCCGTGTTATACATGAAAACTGCTGATTGTCGTATTTATTCCAACCGGGGACATGCAACAGTCACATTAAGTTTTCCTGCAAACAATGAGCTGCTAATGATCGCGCTAGCAGTGCTTCTACAGCTATTATCGTATATTAGACAAGCTCATTATCAACATTATGGATGTTAACACGCTGTAATAGCTTCCAACCTTCCCGCGAAGAAAGGCGACCAGGCGAGCACAAAAACACGCCGTTTTGGTCGTGGGCGGTTGGGGAAGGCATTGGTGCGCCTTGCGCCGCGTGCTTTGCAGGTGGATCCCCGTGCATAGAATAACTGCAAAAAAGGGAAAAATCCATGCAAGAAAATTCTTACTGCAGAATTGCTGAAGGCTCAAAGCCCGAAAAACTCAGGAGGGAGTTTTTGAAAGCCCCCCGATCTCATGCACCTCTTTATTTTCATCTGCCGCCTGCCTTGGTGGTTAGGTTTGGGGCAGCTGCAGAATCCAGTTAAGGCCATTCCTGCCCAACTCCTTCCTCTTGGTCTTCCAACCGACCAGCAGGCGAGGGAGATTTGGGAAGGAGGGAGAGCCGCAGGGAATATTTCACAAACCTCATCTGCCGGAGAACGAGGGTGAATTTCAGGAAGCAAACGGCTCGAAATAAATATGCAGCCGTCGAAGCGGTTCTTTGAGGGCAATTTCACACCGCTGTAATTTCAGTTTTGCCTGGAATTTTTCTGGAATGGTTTTCCAACATCAAAAGCGGAGGCAAAAACATGGTTATCTCTTTGAATGGGAAGCCTCTCCCCTTGCAAAGGAGGTTGAGCCTGCCGTAATTTGATTCTAAATAAGCATGTAATTACTTATTTCAATATTAAGGTGTCTCACAAAAGCACCCGTCTCTCCGAGGAGGGTTGTCTGCCGCTCTGAGCTCTTGCTTGGTGCCTCTCCAGCAGTTACAACTTTAGAGCAAGCCCAAAGACTTGAGCAGAACTGGCTTGGTAAATCATCCCTGCTCAACCTAGGGCAGGTTTGTCCGAGTTGTTTTTCTCCTTTCCTCAGCGGAACCCTCGTGTCATTAAACATTTCAGGCAATGCCTGTGTCCTCTCTCCGCTAACGTTCCCTGCTTTGATAAAACGCATTTAAATCTTCCGGGCCGGCTAACCATCACTGCATGCGGAATGTGGGCTGTGTTCGCCGGCCCCGTTGCTGCACGGTGAGTGCAGTGCTTGTAGAATGCTTTGATTACCCTCAATCTGAAAGGAGCCTTAGAATATAAATTCCATTCTTTTCCCCCTGTTGCACAAAAGCATTATTGAGCCAGAGGAAAACAAGAAATGGTGCCTTTGCACCCAAAGGAGCCTCTTTCTTGCTTTGCTCACACCCAGCACCAGAAAGCCCCCAGTAAAGCACCCACCACTCGGGGTGTCTCGCTGCGAGCGCATCCCTCCATCCTCCTCCCCACAACCCCGGCTCTAAACCGGCCAGGCGCAGCATTAAGCCCTCCCTGCAATTCCTTGCACATCTGCTCTCTCATTGTTCTGAAATTAATCCCCACCTGCATTAATGCTGCCACACCAGGTAACGTGTTAGGTTTGCCTTATTCGCTTTGATTTACCAGCGTGCACACACATAGGGCAAACAGGGAGGCTTCGCTCAGTTGTTCAGGGCTTGCTCTGAAGAGTCAACACTTGCTGCTCGTGCTAAGTGGAGAGGTATCCGTGCCTCCTTTCACCTCCCTGCCTGCTGCCATACCAACATTTTTCTATAAGCACTATGTTGTTTTAAGCTTTATGGTGAATAAAAAAAAACACAGGGCAGACCTTGTATTGAATACGTGGAAGATAGCCTAGAAATCCAGGACTTTTGCTTCTCTTTCCAACCCGAAGTTGCAGCAGATTGCTGCAGATAAAACAGTGACAGATAGTAAAACTCCAGCAAAGTAATTGGTGAGGGATAGCTCACAGTTAGCAAATAATGTTGTTGTAGTATCCAGATACAAACCTGCTTGGCGGACAGCAGGGAGAAATAAAAAGTACAGCAGAGTAAGTAAAAAAGGTTATTAATGGGGTGAGGAAAACAAAAGTGTTCACAAACCGGAGGGGAGGGAAAGAGGAGAAAATCATGGAAAAGACAAATAACTGCATGAGAAAGCTCCAGAAGTATCTAACTGTGGATTGCTCCAGAAGCTGCTAAATGATCAGAATTTTTAATAGCTGTGTATCCATCTAGATTGGACTCGTGGTAAGGCTTGTTTTGGGTTCAGGCTAGAGTGTGAGCAAAATGGGAGGCTCTAGTGCCAAGCTTGTTCTCTTGGCTCTCTTTATAAGCAGGGAAAAGGGGCAGGTGCCTCTGGAAAGAGGTTCTGGGTCAGGCACACCGTTCATCTTCCTCTGCTGGATGCAGGCTGCGGTGCCAGCCACTCCTCACAGGAGAACTGGGGATCTGCCCCTCGGAGCTAAGTTGCTTGGAAACTCGAGCATCTCTGGTGAAGTATCCTTGATGTGGAGGCCTCAGTTTAGTTAGGGGAATCATACATGAATCATCCATCAACAAGGGATTGCAGCTAAACACCGCTGCTCAGGCTTTAGGAAGCTGCTCATTTTCCGTGTGTATTTTACTCAAATCCATACCCAGAGTGGCTGGTGGAATTTTACCTAGGTCAGAGAGATGATGGGAGTGTGAAGTATCTGCAGGAGAGCCTGAGGTGGGACTCAGACCTCTCAACAGTATCCAGGGTGGAAAGGAATAAAAGTAGGAACCTGATAGCAAGGGAAAACAAATCTTGGTTCTGGGGCAGTTACATTTTATTGGGTGTTCTGTGGTAAGCAATTCTGTTTGGCCGTGATCTGGTGACATATGCCTTGAAATGCCAGCTTATTTTTTGAACTTTTTCTTTTAGCATGGAAAGGTATGGTGGTAAATATTGTACAGTTTGAAGGTTGTTTTAAAGTATAACTGAGTAGAAGGGCTGCAACATAACAAATAGCAAACAGTCCCAGGCTGCACGAGGCTTCTCGCTATCAAGGGTGCAAAGTGCTTAGAAAGGGGGTCTTCCTTTCTCGGATTGTTTCTGTAAAACTCAGCATGAGCCTGATGGGACTTGTTGGCAGGAAACCAGAAAATTACCAGGAAGGTATTAGTAAGCTTGACATAAATAAATAATTGGGTTTGCATTTTGAGCATGGAATATTCTTGATTGAACTATAGGCAGCTTGAGATATTCAGGCCTTTCATATTTATATTTGCGTGTGTCATTCCGTTGTTGCAGATAAACAAGGATGGAGTTCTTTGCATATATAATAACACTATTATCAGCTCTGTGATAAGGCCAAATGAAAGCACCGTCTTTCTCTCCTCCTGATGCAGTTTGGCAGCCAAAACATCCTTTGCTTTAGCAAACCTGAAAATAATTTGCTGCAATACTTTGCAGTGCGACGGAGAAGAAGGAGAGATGAAGGTTGAAAGCTAAAATGAGCTTCTCGGTGTGAGAAGAGCTAGAAAAACGCTCGGGTGCTGCTGCTGAGACGTCAGGGTGCCCCTCACCTAGCAGGGACGCACGGACGGACACGGACGGGTCCTCGGGTTCTCCCTAACCTTCTCATTGCTTTCCTTCTGGAACAGTTTCCCTTATTCCTGCCCAGAAAATGTGATCTTAAACTGAGCTGCTGTCATCTCCCGCTGGTGCTGCCAAGGCAGCCCTGCTTTCCAGTGAGCTGCCGTAAACATCAGAGACAGGAGGAATGGTTGCAACTTTATAAATCGACAAAATCCGCTACCCAGCAGCTATTAGCAAACTCAAAAGATGCTTGGAAATCCAGACAACCTCTTATAAAACAATAATAAAAGCCTCTCTGGCACCATAAAGTTTTTGGATCCTCTTACATGTGCTAAAAAGTCTAGAAACCGTGTTTTAAGAAAGTGATGATTCTCACTTTTTTAGGTGAAAAAATAATAGTGGCTTCATTCCTAATACTGTCTAAAAAATAACTGTGTTTTTTGACACACTGATTTTTTCCCTGTGTCTGTATATTTTCCAAGGGGGAATGACCCTGTCTTACCTTTATGTAAATAGCAGCTTGCAGAGGCACAGAAGCTTTTGCAGCTGGTAAGGAAGGCAGGAGTTCTTTTGCCACCAAAAATCCAATAGAAATGCCTTTTGTGCATGAGACTCCCTTCCTGGGTAGGTAACGACAAGCTAATGCCGAGGGGCTAGAGCTGCGTTAGGATAATTTGCACAGATTTTATGTTGGCCTTAACAGAAGTGATGGAAAGAGCCAGGGGATATGGGATGTGCCCAGCTTGCAGTAAATAAAAGTGAGGAGCTCCCAAAGAAGCAATTCCCATGGCTTCTGTATGCCGCGCCAAGCCGAAGCACTGGTTTCTGCACCACCAGAGCTCACAGACATCGCTCTCTCTTACACTTAGGCTGGAGGAGCATTTGTTGTACCATCCTTTCAACATGTTTGGCCCTTGAAAAAGGAGGTAAAACACGGACAAAAAAAAAGATGTAATGGAGGAAGATGATCCTTAACAAAAAGCCCACAGGGCAAAAGCAGTAAGACATGCAGAGACCTGGGTCTTAAGATAAAGTAGAAGACTGACGTTGCCGCTTTGATATTTTTCCCTCTCTTGCTTTGACTATGGTTTTCTCAGCAAATTAATCGACTTTTGTAACTTTAATTAGTGATGAAGTCAATATTTTAAAGCCGAGGGCAAATAGAATCGGTCTCTTTGCAACACAGCAAAGTTAGAGAAGTAAAGAGGAAACACTGCTCTTACTCTTTTATGTTCCAGGGGTGATCAGGTCGCAGATCTTAGATCCGGCGCCTTTTTCCGTGAGCTGCCGGGCTGCTTGGCACACACAATTTTAGTTCTGTCTGTGGAGCGCGGCACAAATGCTTCGAGCAGATGATCCTGTTGCACATAGAAACACGGTGGTTGTAATGTGTCTTTCTTAGCAACATTTGCATAAACAAAACCTGGAGCCAAAATCAACGTCCAAATTCCCAAGCAGTGCTCTACCTGCAGGCCGAGTTAACTGCTTTGTACAGGATGGAGTAGATCCTGCCATTATATTTTTAGGCTGTTGCACCTGGCATGGTTGCAGACTGTTGGTTTTATTGACTATTCTTCCAGTATTTCCCCCTCGGCAAGTCTCCTAATTTGTTTATCCATTAAAAGCAGTCGGTGGGCTTGAATGGGTGGGTATAAATGTGCACCTGAAGTTGCAATATATTATATATTGCCCCAGGATTGATATTTTGGAGGTACCACGTCACCAACATACTGTTATTTCTTTCCTTGTAATACAGTTTTAAGCTGAAGCTCTTAGGAAGAACAAACTCTATTTGAAGTTAACAGCTCTCTTTATCACTGTAATTCATATCCAGAAGAACACTAAGAGCCTCATTAGACCACATGGCTCACAGATCAATTCTTACGAATTCAAGAAATAAAAAACATCCAATCTCTTAGGACCTGCGAAAGCTGGTAAGTTGAAGATTCCCATAGGCTGATCTTCTTTTCCAAGGGTTTTAAGCAAGTGTTTCTCTCATACTTCTGCTTTCTGTCTAACGCAGGTCTCTGAGATGCTGCAGCACCGCCCATGGTCATACAGTCTGTCCCTTATGACTTCTTGTGCTAAGAACCCAGAGTTAATGTGAAACCATCATTAAACAGTACTATGGTATCTATAGCATGATGCAAAGCTAAATATATGTACTGCAGGCTTTATATTACTCTTGGAATACTGACAGACTGAGGGATTGCAACAGTTAAAAATGAATTCAAGTACAGGATATAATGAACTTGCTGAGCTCTTACAGCATGGGAGAAATCAAAACTGATCTCTTTGGAACACTTAAATCTCAAGAAATATCAATTGGACAAGTTTAGATTTCCCTTTAACATCACCAAACTGCTACTTAGGCTTTTTGTTTGTTTCCATGAAGTAACTTTTTCATAGCAGGAATGTTTGAGATTTTCTCAGTCTTGAATATATATGGTGCTTAGTCGAATCCGCATCGATACCAGAGAATGTTTCAGAGCTACAAAAGGGGGTCATTAATGATACTTGTAATTTTAAAGGATCTTCTGAATATTTTAATCCAACCTTACTATTCTGGGTTGTTTTAGCTCCAGCTTGTGTATGTTTGTGTGCAGTTCCTCTAGTGGAGATAAGAAAAAAAGCTATGGAAGTAAAGTCCCTTTCCAAAATACCAGGCTCCCCAAAGGTAGGTGCTACTCTATTCCCACCTCCCTTTTTCTCTCCACTGGCAAGAGCAAAAGCCAAAAAATGTGGTGTGAACTGACTGCTTTTGCGTGGTTAGGATGAGAGAAGGAGGTGCATCCTGCCGTTCCCCCGACNTATATGTACAGCAGGCTTTATATTACTCTTTAAATACTGACATACTGAAGGATTGCAGCAATTAAAAATAAATTCAAAAACCAAAAAATGTGTGAACTGACTGCTTTTGCGTGGTTAGGATGAGAGAAGGAGGTGCATCCTGCCGTCCCCCTGATGCAGGTCTCACACGTGCGTCCCAGCCATGAAGCGACATCTCTCTTGGCAAACTCAGGCATCTAAATCAGGAAACTTGCCCTTCACTTGGATTTCCAGTTAAGAAGCCCCACACTTTGGAGTTCTCTGTGATTCTTCCTGGCTCAATTTTGAGCTCTTAGGGCTTTGCGCTTCCAGCTTCTGCCTCCCTCCCTCGTGTCTCGATGACGGAGCTGCAGCACATCATTAGCTGTACGATGTATGGCTGTAAATGCTCAAAGAATGATGGATTTTATTACACTGCCAATCCAGCCATGTTGCAGCAGCTGTTTTTAATATATTATTGATGTTCTAAACCATTATTTTTAATAGCGTTGTGCACGGGGAGAAGAAAAATACCAGTGCAATGACAGTGTAGGTGAAGCAGCTTTCTAAAACAATAATCCCTTAGGAAGCCAGTGAGTCTCTCCAAAGTGCCCAGTTGGTTTGAGCACGGGCACGTTTTTGCTTTGAGCCATTAACTACAGAAGAGTTTTACTGCTGCAAATAGGGAATAACTGGAAGGCCCCTAATTAATTCCCGTACGTGAAGAACTCGTGCAAGGAGGGAGCCGTCGCCGTGGATGTTTGTTGTTCTGGCACATTTGCTGACGCACAGTCCCTGCGGCGTGCGGGCATCAGACGCCGTAGCCACGTGGGCTGCTTCGTTCAGACTGCTGCGACGGCTTTTTTATTTCCTCTGTCGTGTCCAAGTAGCCATCTCTGCAGGCAGGTTCAAATGTAGAGGTAAATATTGACACCCTGTGCCCGGGGAGGCAGAGTTTCCTCTCCAACTTTCAGTTCTCACGACTGCACATTTCCAGGCTTTCTCCTCCTTAGGGCGATGCTTTTACTTGTGCTTCTCTAAGTATGAAATATTAATTGTGTTTTTGAGCCTTCAATAGTCTAGCTTGCTTCAAAGGTAACGAAATATAGCGTCTTTATTGCCCATTTCTCGCTGGTTGTTAGGCTGTTTTATATGTTCTGTTGCGATGACTGCATTTTATTCCAGTGAGCCAAAACAAACATGGAGATGACAGAACCTCCCATTGAATGGAAATCCTCTTTTATGACAAGCTCTTGTCTCGAGACACAGAAACCCGTCGAAGGAAACACTGTAAAAAAGGTATAGATTTTGACACATCTACTGTAGTATCTGAGGATTTTATTGAAACACATTGAATCTGGCTACAGGGAAAGGGAGCTTTGGGTGGGACTGGCCTTCCGTGTGTTGGTGCAGAGCTGTGGCTGCCGTTCAAAGGGAGAGGAGATGGAAGCCCAGCAGGAAGATGTCCCTTGTCTCAAAGCTCCCTCCAGCTTCCCGGCCCCATCCGTGGAGCTGGTGACAACTGGACGCTGAGTATTTTCATTTTCCTTTTGGCCTTTGAAGAAAGGCTGTTCACTTCGGGCAAGGGCTGTTCTAACTGGCAATTTGACCAAACTACTTCTCCTTCCACTGCAAAAAAAGCTGATCATACTCTTTTATGTATGGGTTTTAAAGGCAAAAGCTGGTGAGTGTTTTGAGGCTAAGAAAGAAAACTTCAGTGCATCTTTGGGGGCAAAAAGGGGGCTGTGAGAAACTAATGAAGATGTTTGGGAGCCGATTCGTGTAAAAATGTGTCTGTGGAGGCGCAGCCCGCGCTGACACCTCGTGCGCACGTGAGTATTGTGGCAGTGCCAGCGTGGCGAGGAGGCTGCTGGAAGCCCTTCGGGAACATCCACCCATAACGGCGTTCTCGGAAGGAGGCGCTTCTAGAAATCTTCCAGGCTCCGTTTAACGGGAGTGATTTAATAATGCGAAGCAAATGGCGAGGCAGAGAAATCAGCAGCGTGCCCGAATTTGTTTTTGCATGCTAAGTACGTGCCAACATGAAGATCCCTTAACAATAAGGTTGTTTTTCCAGCTCCGTAAAGCCAATTATTTCATGTATTATGCTGTGCTGAACTCTCACTTCCCAGTGAATGCTACACGTTATGCTCAATGCTTGTATTATCCAAAGACTCGGAAATCTCATGTAATTTGGGGCCGGAAAAATCAGAGGATATCAGATGGTACAGAAAGCTTGAAGTTTGGTACTATAGAAAAAAAAGTGTGATATATAATAATAGCAAATCCCTACTCCAAACAAGGACAATAAAACAGTGACAAAGTGAGCGCGGCGATAGGCAAAATTTCATCTCGTCTTGTCACAGCAAAAAATTACCTTGCAAAGAAATGAGGCCGATTCAGTGTTATGGAATAAATGGCGTGCATTTGAACTTGTTAGGCTGCTAAAATTTGGGGATTAAGGTTGAAGAGAGAGCAGGTCCTCTCGCAGCATCAGGGAGAAATAAGCCGGCTTTGATGTGTGCGCCGTGCTCGAGATGAGGAGGGAGATGAGAACCCGGCCCTCCGCGAGCAGCGCCAGGGCCGGCAAAGCGCTGCCTTCAACACCCGTGAAATGCAGCGCTTGTTCCCACCTCCCTGCGCGTGAGATTTTAATTAAGACAACAAATTTGCTTGTAGCTTCTGAGGGCCCTTTACAGACGTTTTAAATCCCTGAGAATGTGCTTGGTTTTGATTTTTTTCTTTTTTTTTGCTACTGAGTTCTCTGTTATTTTTACAGAAATAAGTGGTTTTGCAGCATATCTTTGGGGTAAGGAAATAGGCAGAGAGTGGGTTCAACCATCAGGCTGTATGTCCCTTCATACGGGATGGGAAGAGAACCCTTTGCTGGATTTTCCAGCTCTTTTTGCAGGCGCATGCGCAGCGCCAGTCCCCGTTGCGGGGCCAGCGCGGTGACAAATAAGGGCAACGGGTGCGCGAAGCCTCCGCTGTGACAGATGAGAGGGCCCCGCTGAGGTGCCCGGGGCTGCCTGTCTGGTCTCTCTCTGCGCTTTACACTCAAGTTCTTATCACATTCTACATGCCCAGCGCCGCGGTTCCCTCTCAGCTCCCCACCTGCTGACGTTGTTTTTAACCTTCCCGAATTTAAATGCTTTTAGGCAGACGCAGTCCCTCAAGGCCGCTTCTCCCCTGTCTACTACACCTGGATTATAACCCCAGACAAAGCTGTCCTCCCTCCTCCTTTTTTCCCCAGTCAAAAAGCAGCAGTGCATCCCTAGCAGTGGCTTTAGAGCTTAGAGCGATGGTTTTTCATATTTCTGTATGTTTTTCTCTAAAATTCATACCTCCTGACATATTTTTTCTCCTTCCGCAGGCACTTCTGATTATACCTTTGAACTCTGTGGATCTTGTAAGTAACATTCCCCCCTTGGAAATATGTTGAGCCCTACTGTTAAGAATTGTATATGGTTTGGGTTTTTGCTGCTCACGGGGCTTTTTTGCTTCCTTGGACAGGCTGTTGTTTGTATCACAC
>VWPW01014662.1:91240-161167 GCA_013389825.1 Crypturellus undulatus
TTTTTTTTTTTTTTGCTACTGAGTTATCTGTCATTTTTACAGAAATAAGTGGTTTTGCAGCATATCGTTGGGGTAAGGAAGTAGGCAGAGAGTGGGTTCAGCCATCAGGCTGCATATCCCTTCATATGGAATGGGAAGAGAACCCTTTGCTGGATTTTCCAGCTCTTTTTGCAGGCGCATGCGCAGCGCCAGTCCCNCTGTCATTTTTACAGAAATAAGTGGTTTTGCAGCATATCTTTGGGGTAAGGAAATAGGCAGAGAGTGGGTTCAACCATCAGGCTGTATGTCCCTTCATACGGGATGGGAAGAGAACCCTTTGCTGGATTTTCCAGCTCTTTTTGCAGGCGCATGCGCAGCGCCACGTTGCGGGGCCAGCGCGGTGACAAATAAGGGCAACGGGTGCGCGAAGCCTCCGCTGTGACAGATGAGAGGGCCCCGCTGAGGTGCCCGGGGCTGCCTGTCTGGTCTCTCTCTGCGCTTTACACTCAAGTTCTTATCACATTCTACATGCCCAGCGCCGCGGTTCCCTCTCAGCTCCCCACCTGCTGACGTTGTTTTTAACCTTCCCGAATTTAAATGCTTTTAGGCAGACGCAGTCCCTCAAGGCCGCTTCTCCCCTGTCTACTACACCTGGATTATAACCCCAGACAAAGCTGTCCTCCCTCCTCCTTTTTTCCCCAGTCAAAAAGCAGCAGTGCATCCCTAGCAGTGGCTTTAGAGCTTAGAGCGATGGTTTTTCATATTTCTGTATGTTTTTCTCTAAAATTCATACCTCCTGACATATTTTTTCTCCTTCTGCAGGCACTTCTGATTATACCTTTGAACTCTGTGGATCTTGTAAGTAACATTCTCCCCTTGGAAATATGTTGAGCCCTACTGTTAAGAATTGTATATGGTTTGGGTTTTTGCTGCTCACGGGGCTTTTTTGCTTCCTTGGACAGGCTGTTGTTTGTATCACACGTGGGCTCTCCGTGAGATATCTCCTCCTGCTGCACACTGGGAGCAAAAAGGAGAAAATGCAAAAAGGAGGAAAAGGTTTGCAGGGAGATTAGAAAAAGTATTAGTAAACATTGTACCAGCGGATTCAAAGCATTTTATTAACTGAAGCTAGAAGGTTTGTGCAAGCTCTGCTAAAATCCAAATGGAACAGGAACTGTCCTGCTCACAAGCAGAGTGGTATTTTCAGTAGTAAAACAGCAGTAACTAATCCTAAGAACATGGTGGATTTTGTGGTAGTGAATGTGCAGCTGATATGATCTCCCGAAGGTATGAATTGTCAGTAGAGATGTGTAAGGTGGAAGAATATTAAGTTGGTGAATCATATATGAACCCAAAATATTGCGCATTTGAGCACATTTGTCCACATCCAGGTCTTCAGCGCTGTATCCATGGAAAAGTTTTTTGTGTCTGATATGTGTCCAGATGATTTCTTGAACTGAAGACCTTCCACGATACCTTTCACAGTTGAACCTTTCTGTTTCTCCTCTAATCTGTTTATACTCCCAATATGTTTCTTCTGTTATCTTGCTACAACACTAATAATGATATTACATCTTCTATTATACCCTAAGAACAAAAATTATCCTTATCTGCCTGACTTCTTAAGCTGATTTTCCACTTCTGCTTCAAGGATTCTTGAAACTCAAAGCTTGGGAGGTTTGCTCGCAGGCAGTTTTAATGTAAGATCATAGACAGAAATACATTGTCATTTCTTGCAGCCTGTAATTTGTAGCAGTTTCATGTAGCCCTCAGTTTACCTCCCTTGCTAAGCCGGTTGTATAAACGTTGGAGAGATCTCTCTAACATTTCCCCAAATAAAACAACCACAGGCAGATGCTGAGCTGGGGTAGCTGGCACATTCTATTGGAATGAGTGGATTTAGGCCATATGAGCATTCGGCTCCGTTGATCAGCTTAAACAGCATCTAAACGCTCAGATTCGATTTCTTGGATGAAAAATTGAATTCCTGGTAGATGAAATGTTAGTGGCAAAAGTGTTCCAAAGAGTATGAATATGAATTGGAGTCTGCTTATATAGACATTTCGTAGGCTGCTGTATAAATTACATCTGTCTGCTAAGGGAGTGGGTAAGAGGCTGTGTAACCCCGAAGACAGCCCAGACAGCAAATTACAAAATGAGAGAATTTGGAAGAGTAGTTGTGGTCAAAAAAGTTGTTGGCAGTCTGCTGAGATGCGTTCATGTAAAAGTTTGACTTAAGGAACGCAGTGAGAAAGTTGTCCCAACTAATTGTCACTAGTAGTGTGTTGTTTAATATATTAATAACATGTCCTGGAATCACAGAATGGTTGAGGTTGGAAGGGACCTCTGTCATTTGGGATGTTTTCAAGGCAGGCAAAGTTTTAGAATTTACTCCCCACTTCAGGTGCCTGTAGATAGAGAGGAAAAAGTGTGTGAAAATCTCCAGCTTTCCACCTGGCCATAAAGCTCGCGTTTGCTCCACAAATTCCTGCTACTGCTGCTGCGGCTGCAGCGCAACGTAAGCTAAAAGCGGGTCCTCCTGCGGGCTTTCTGGTGAAGAGCAGCAGTTCTTCAGCAGTTCCAGCTGCCTCCAACAGTTTGGGGCAAGTTCTGTTGTTTCAATTTTATTTGGNAGGGTGCGGATGCAGCGCAACGTAAGCTAAAAGCGGGTCCTCCTGCGGGCTTTCTGGTGAAAAGCAGCAGTTCTTCAGCAGTTCCAGCTGCCTCCAACAGTTTGGGGCAAGTTCTGTTGTTTCAATTTTATTTGGAGGCATCTGGCCATCTGCCTGGTGATGACAATGTTGGTTTCCCAGCTATCTGCTTAGGAGAGAAGCATAAATTATTGGTGAAAACACCAGGCAGTGCCTGGCTGCTAGTTTCAATTGGCTTCTTCCTCATGGCAGCTCAGAAATACCGTATAGATGAGTCAAACCTAGGGGCACAGGGACTTCAAGTAGGCCAAGTTCTTTCATTCAGCTGCCTCTGAACTCAACTTGTAACTTGTGTGTGGGCTACAGCATCTCTTCCCAGCGCAGACGTTTGATCCTGTTTCAAAGCCTCTGAGTGAGAAACAATCAACACATCCACACGAGGAGGTTTTTCTAGTGTTAGCTCTACTGCTCATTAAAAAAAATAGTTCCTGCTTGTTGCAATTAGATTCAGCCTCCAACAGTTGGTGCTTTTATATTAATTTTACAGGAAAACTACTTCAAATCACAAGGTATTTTCGCGTGTAGTGTATTGCAGGCTGCTGTAAACCGTAATCAAATCATCTCCTTGAATGATGACTCCTTTTCTTGAATAAACCAAAATAGACTGAGCTTCACAGGAGTCTCACCGTGGTGATTGCCAAAGCTTGTTTCGCTGGCACACGGCTTTTGTGAGCACTTTCTGGATTTTCAGGGCCCTTTCTGAAAGGCAGACTCAGCAATGGGCACAGTATTTCATTAATATCCTCCTTATACAGAAGTAATACCCTTCCTTATGCCTATTTGATATTGTTCTGGTTATTTTTTAAATGACTTCATAGCACCATCCTGCAAGGTTCTTATCGATTCACATCTAGCAAGACTCCTAAGTACTTGTCCGGGTGAGGATGCTGTTTTACCACCACTGTCTAGTGTGATTTATGGTCTTTCTTTTATTAGCACCCAATAAAGTTAAGCCATTCCTAATATTCACTTAACTGCTGACATTTGTCCTCCCAGTTTTCCTTGTGGTTGTTTCTGCTCTATGAAACTTGCTTCAGAGAGCCATGGGCTGGATTAACAAAGAACTTTAGGAATGTGAGTCAGGATATAAAAATCAGTGGCCAGTAACTGGCTCCTTTGGAGGCTACTGCACAGTTCCCCGTGATGTGGATGGACGGCAGCTGAGTCTGGGGATAAGGTGTCTCCTGCAGAACAGTTAATAAAAATTCTCGCAAAGAGGGAGTATGGCCAGAATAAGGACAACAAGAAAACACAAAAAGACATAAGTATCAGAGGAAGTTTCATAGTTCTGTTTGGTATGGAAAAAAACTGTCAGAGAAGGGGTTGTTCTGTGGTTCTTAAGTTAAAGGCAGTTGTTGGGCAGCGATAATGCAGCAGAACATTTGGGTCGGTGGAGCTTTGTTTGTCCTTGTTTCGAGAAATAACATCCTTGGCTGAAGGAAGCAATAGCCCGGAATGCAGGATCCGGATCTGGAGGATCCAAAGTTAGGGAATTAGCAAAACCTGGATCAAATATCGGAAAGGGACCACAGCAACTTCTCCTGCTGGAGAACTCCCGGGCTAGAAGGGGCCTCTGAATGCTACCGAGTCCATTGCCCTTGGCCAGCTCCAGATCAGCTCTCCTCACTCATACCCAGGCCTGGAGGGTAAAATTAGTATTTCAAAGGAAAGGTGAGTTAAGAAATAGCAGTTCACAATGATTTTTTGAGGCATTTTCTTAGGATGCTGAATAGCACTTTCACCTCACCACTGACTTCTCAGAGCAAAGACATTAAATAATATAGAATACTTCTAGAAACGTACCTTTATAACTACTTTGGGGGGAATTACTTGCTAGCAGAAGAGTCCCTGGAACCATCAGCTTCTCTGCACTGCGACATATTATTGCACAAAGAAGTCAGCAGGAATGGATAGACTCACTGGTCCAGAAAAGCTATTAGACAAAGAAGATAGCTTGATTATATTCTTCGGCTTCAGTACACCTCTGAAAAACGTTGAAAACAGAAGAAAATGGGATGCTTAGGTTCTTTACATACATTTCTTAAAGGAAGCCAGTGGCTGTTGGCGAGTTGCTGATTCTCTCTGTCAGTCTAACCACAGATTTGTTTTCCACAGCTCCCTTAAAATGCAGAGTTACTAGGAGACATCTGTAATTACAAATAGCTGGCAGGTAGGAAATTATGAACTTGGGTGCAAGTGTAATAAGTGACACAAAAATGAAATGACAGTATTTTTTTTTTCCAGAATGAAAGACAGCAGGTTGGCATTGCTGGTCTTTTTCCATAGGTGATAATATTAATTCTTACAGATAATCATATTCTCTTGCTTTAAGTTAAAACTCAGCTGTTCTCTTAAAGAAGGTTCTTTTTGCTTTCCTATCCACTTAGATTAGTGATGACGGAACCTCCATTCTGTTAAGAGCTGGAGAGGCAAAGAGAGAGGAAGGAAGCTGAGTGGGGGAAAAAATCTGGAGTTTTGGAGCACCTTGGATGCTGTATCCAGTGGTGATATTAGCCATGTCACCTGTGGCTGCTATGCAGAGTTCATCCTAACAGGGGAATTACGAACTGAGCAAGGCAGAAGCAGAATTAATGCTGTTCATTACACACAGTTTGCTAGGTGCCACGCAAGCCTTGCCAAGCGTTGGAAATGCCACCCTGAGGCTGGGAGGGAAGTAGTGTCTGGCAGGGCAATGGCAACGCGGGTTTTTTATTTTCCTCATGCAATCTGTGAATTACATACTGGGGGGATAAGAGTGACTGTTGTCCTTAGTCTTGACTAGGAATGCAAGTGGCCCTGGAGTGATTTAGCAGGTCACGGTGCTTCGGGGGCTACTGATGCATTTGCTGTGGTTAAACTGCGTCATCAGACCTGGCTTCTATTTTGTGTTTTCCAGGAGCTGGATTTTATTGGCATAAGAAACTCGGCATTTACTCAGCTGAATCTCATCTGGCTTCTCTGCCACGGACTCTAGCTTACATTAAAAGTGCTTTTTGGGGGTATAATCCCATAGCCCGTGTGCGCATGTACTTATACCCGTGAGAAGGTGCTTTGTGCTCATGGGGTTTATCTCCTTTACCAGGCAGGAGAAGTTATATCAGTACAGATACTTGAGCGCCACAGCTGCATGGTAGGTGGAGGCGATTTTGCTCTTTGGTTAGATTGCAAGTAAAACTTTACAGTGTAGCTAAGCCTTTTCTTGCAAAAAGTTGGAGAGCGCTACTTAGTGTCTTCAGGATACCACATTTACTTTAATAATATTCATCTAGACAGCTTTATAATCTGCATGTGTATACAAATTGCTTCATTTACTACTGCAACGCTGCCTGGTCCCCTCTGGGGTGAAATACAGAAGGAGCCATTTAGTGATTCATGTACAAATCCATAGCGCTGCGACATCCCTCGCAATACGTCTCTATCAGCAACGGAAGAAATTGCATTAACCGCCTCTCGGAGACCGCTGCAGTTGCAAGGTCAGATGTTTACAACTTAGCAAGTGTTCGCAGAGCCTCAGCTTGATGTCTCTTATCTCGCTGCGGCGAGATGTCTCCTGTAATTGCACCTAGAGCGTTTTTCCCCACCGGTCTTCAGAGGGCATTAGGAAACGGGAACAACGCTGTAATGGGAGCTGCCATTCCGCCGCAGACAGAGAGAAAGCTGCTGCAGTGGAAGGGGGTGAAGAGAATGGAAACATTTAATTTCATAACCAAACGGTGTTTTTAAAAAGGAGAAAATTTCCCTTGTTTCAGATAATCAAATGCTTAGCTTGCCTTAATATACATCATTTTCCGTAAGAGTGATTCTGTTTTGATTGAACCTAAACTGACTTTTATTGTTCATATGTTTGCCCTCAAAGCATCAATTCTGCTCAGCGCTGATTTTATATCTGTCCATCTGTGTGATATCTTTAAGCTGCGAGCCAAATGAAGGCACCAATACGTGTCTCATAAACCACAGTACATTTAGTTCTGCTACTTACTTTCCTTTATTTTCATATATCTGTAGCCTTCTGCAAGCGTTCTGCTTTCGCTCTAATTCAGCGAAAATATTATAAATCTGTTGCAGACCATTTGTAGAAAACAAAGCTTTACAAAGTAATAATGCAAAAAGAGATATATATTTAAAAGCGGCGATATCTCCACAACGACTAATGGCCAGGGCTAGGCAGCAATGCATTTTCCCTTTAAACAAGAGGTGAAGGGTAATCAGGTGCATTGCATCTCCCTAAACAAGAAGCCAATTAAGTGCCTCGTAAACAAGGAGTGAAGTGGAAAGGTTGCAGTGGAGCAGGTGAATAACGGAGACTTGGCTTGCAGAGTGGTTGAGGACACCGAGACGGAGCCTCCGGGATGGCCTTCCAGCGGGTCCAGAACCGTGTCCTGCACTGGCTCTCGCTTGAGGCTCCGTGTGCTCCAGAGGGTCACGCTAGCGGATTGCACCTTAAAATACTGGGATATTCCCTAATAAGGAATCCTGCTAAATTATCTGCGAATTTCTGGCTGGTTCAGTGTAATGCACCGGCTTTCGCAAGCTGATATTGCAAGAGCCGCGCTGCTTTTCTCTCTGCAACTGTAATTTTTCACTCGGTTCTTCCCCCACGTTTGTGCTGGCGCTGCAGGAAGAGAAGGGAAATGTGGCAAAATTCCATCTTTATTTTCACTAGACTACACGGAGAGGCGGGGAGAGCTGCTCGAATGTCTGCACTGAGACTGCGTCACTTAGCCCTTGCTCAAAGGACCTTATTGCAAAATGCGCTAAACGATTGTCTAAGTAAAATAGGGCACTGTGCTCATTCTAGGCCATTTCTGGGCCATTTCTGCTTTTGGGAATATATGTCTATTTAAGATGCAGTAAATTGTGTTGCTGCTCGTTGTAGTATCCTCCCCGCCTTTTACCACGCTCTTTCCCAAATCTGTTGCTTCTGAGTGTGCTTCCAAGCTGGTAGGAACAGTTACATTGGCAACTTCTGTGTACATAAATATTCCTCTTCCTATTGCTTTTCAGAATGATCCAGTTCAGGAAACAAGTGTTTTGGAAAGCTCACAGCTGTGCTCTGAATCCAGCGTGCTCCTTGCCTGCAGATCCCAACTGTGGAGTGCGGTGGAGGTGTTTTGGGAGCGAAACAGCCTCTCAGCCGTGGGATTTGAGCAGCCCGAGAACGCACGGTGCATCTGGCCTGCTCCACACCCTGCAGAAAACCAACTGTAACGCTGCTATTTTTAATAGGAATGAAAAACAAGCCTTTTTAAGGGTCTGTTGCACGCATGGAGACGGTCCTGCCTGCCTGCTGGTTAAGATGTAGATGAGCAAAGTCACCGAAAGCGCCCAGATTTCACAGGAGATGCGTTAGCGCGTGCCGTCGCTAAAGGCAGCGTGCACAGGTGCAGGTGTGCTCACTTTGATGCCTTTGAGCTCTTGTATTTAGCCCTTGCTGAGTTTATTAGAGGCAGCCAGCAGTCCTGGCCAAGACCTTTTAAATAACCGAGTTCGAAAATTATTTATCCTGCTCTCAGCAATGTTGAATTGCTGTTTATATAGAGCAAATTAGATTCAAGACTTAATCTCCCATCAATATCCTCTCGTGTAGCGTTGTCAGCTCAGGACTGCTGTAACGGTTGCAGTTTCAACAGCCTTTCTCCTACGGGCGACTGCAGGGCCTCGCGTTGCATTTGTAAATTGTTCCATTTAAACAGGGCCTCGGTGGATGTCTAGGCTGTTCCCTTCCTGAAACGCTTATGGCTGGAGTGCTGCAGGTCAGCGAAGGGAATAAGGAGTCAGTGCGGGAATAAGGAGTCTCTTCCCACACAGGACTGTGAATACCATGGTCTGCACTGTCCTTTTAAATCGAGTAGCTGGTAAAGCTCGAGAAAGTGGAAGGAACGGGTTTGAAGGCACCTTCTTGGATCCTTTCTCCCATCGTGTAGTTACAAGCAACCGTGTAGAAGTCACAGAAGTCCAGGCGGGCAGAATTCCCAGGAAGTCATTCCAATGAATGTCAAACGGCTGGGAAACGGAGGTCTTCCAGATGTGCTTACAAAGGATCTGTTAGCAAACAAACCAACCCGAGAGGTAGAATTCACTTACTAACCATCCACCCAGCTCCAGCAGAATGATGCCCCGTGGAGAGAAGCCTGGCTGAGGCATTTGCTGCAGGAGGCTTTTTTGATGTATCTTGATGTATCTCTTGATGGCCTTGCCCTGCGGGTTGCTGCGCTCAAGGCCTCAAGAAAAGCAATAGAACCAGGTGCTGAAATATATACACTAGTTCATGCGGTGGCAGGATTAACAGATTTCCATCAAGGTAGTGTTTAATTATCTGCAATCTTTTGTCCTTTAGTTCTTGTAACCGAATGGATTTGTCATTTCTGTTAGTTAATTAGACAAAAAAGCCCAGCACTCCTAGTGCTTGACATGGAGGAACTTCTGGGGCTGCGACATGGAGCCGTGCTGGGACGTGGAGGTTGCTCCTGTTACACGAAGCTGTCGGTGACGTGCGGGGACATTCGCTGCGAGGGAAGCAACAAACCGAGTCAAGAAAACCACTTTTGAAATTAGCCTTTCAAATACATTTGGGTGACTATTTGCTCATCTTTCTCCGCTGCAACAACAGCTTCCACAGCAGCAATTTAGGCAATTATTTCCCAAGGGCAGAGGAGATTGCCCTATCCATCTCTCTCGTTTCCCCTCTCTGCTCCGTGCTGAGGAGGGTTATTTTTCTGGCCAAACCGTGGCAGGGTGCAGGCGGTGCCGTGCTGTTTTAATCTTGGACCTCTGCGCCGAGCGCCTGCCAAGGAGAGGGCAGCTCTACTGTGCACCAAGGGCTCCCCGCGCCACCCGAGCGCTCATTCCTGCACATCTTAGAGGAGGGAGACTCCTAGAAAGGCTTTTTGCTCCTTAGCTTACAAAGTACACGAGTACGTTAAGCAGGTATGGGTGAGCAGGCTCGTAGTAAGGCATTTCTCTTACTATTTGTATTTATGGCAGCAAAAATGAAATAATCAGAGGCTGTAGCTGGAAGGCAGCATGGAAATGACAAGCCTTAGGTAAGGACGGTATTTAGGGTTGTTTAAGGAACTTACAGGCCTCTAATTTTCACCTTCTTTTCCTCTTTTTTTTTCTAAGGCTTGCCATAAGGAATGTTTGAGTAACAATTTTTCCTTCTCAAAATCTGAAAAAACAGAGAAACCTGAGGATGTTTAACACTTTTCTACAGATGTCTGTCGCAAACGTCTCTCTCCGGCAATTAGAGAAGCGATGAGAGGTATGAAAGGCTGAAATGTTAAATAAAACATGCGAATGCGGAGCAGTGTTTGAGCGAAGGAGAGCATAAAGCATGAACAGAGGAACCCAGGAAACCAGGGAACATGTTTTTGAATCAGTGTTGCGAAGAGAATACATTGCTGTTGTATTGCTGTATTTAGACATCTTTTTTTAATCAGCTTTATTTTTTTATTGCCTCTTTGCCGGGGGCTGAGATTTTCTTCCCAGCCCGCTGTGCTCTGGGGGAGCAGTTTCCAGCTCACTTTTGCTTTACCATGTCCACACAACTGTAATTTCTTTGACTTTAGTGGGTTTTCTTGTGACTTATAGTCATGTCAAGTCAGACTGAGACCTCGGAGGTTTTGCAAAACAGCTGGAAATAATGGCAAAAGAAGAAAAAAGGTGTCTAACAACATTTATAGTTTTTCATTTCAAGCTCAGGAGTGAATGCTCCCTGAAACCTTTCGTGTTGTGTGCAGCAGGTTTATAGTGCTCAGACTCTTCTCCCGCAGAGAAAAACAAAGCCAAGAATTACATAAAAATGAAAAATAATGAGGAGAAAAATATATAGTTCCCGCACTCCTTTGGGGAGCTGTCACTTTTCCTGTGGTTCGGGGCGTGCGGCTGTGTCCATGTCCTGGTCTCGGCTGTGCTACCACAGTCGACTTCAAAAATCTGCAGAGAGGTTTGGGACCTTTCAGATGTTATAGATATGTAAAACATTGTTGTTAAGCTGGTGACAGGTTGCATTCAGATAATGTCTTGCAGACTGCAAGCTTCCTCGGGCTTGTGCATAAATTGCAGATGAAAAAAGACTTTAGCGCAGCAGAGGCCGATAAAACGAGTCCTGAATTTCTGCACTTTCGATAATGCCACTTTTCATGCTTAGTGCCAACATTTGGAATTTGACTGAAGTATGGACGTGCTTTTGGGCCTGTAGTAGGTGCATCTTAAAGGGCTTTTCTGTTTTCTCCTAGTGCCGCTGGACAGGAAGTGTCTCCAGGCCATTCCAGAATGGAATTTCTGCTGCTCTCCTAACACCTCCTGGACGCAATCCATGTGAAATAAATGACATGGTTCAAAAGGCAACTGCACGTTTGCTGGAGTTGGCCTGGCTCTGCCAACGGGGGTGTCATCCCAGCCAATTCCACTGGCCAGAGATGCTGGTTTCGTCTCAATCTGTCAGAGGGATCCAGAAACACTGTACGTGGTAAGGTAATTCCTTAAGCAAATAGAGCTCTGGAAGCTCCCCCTAAAATGCTTGTTTGAAGAGCAAAAGCAGAGATTAACCTCAGAGGTTAATACTTGAAGTGGGAAAAATGAGATTTGATTTGGTATCAACGGGATGATTTTGTACGGCACAAAAATCTTCTTTAGGGAAGCGCCTTCTGTGATGGCCTAAATTAGGTGCTGGGGATAACGATCACCTTGCGCCGCGCATACGGATCATCCGACTGTGAGATTGGAATCATGTTAGTAATAATTAAAAGTATGTACCTGGTTTTGTACTGGAATATACCGTGCTGCCCCATGATTAAACTGTGCGGTGTTAGGACGCGTATTTTGACTCCTTCTAGCAATCATTTATAAGAAAAATGTTGCCTCTAGAAGGTGCCTTCCTGGTTACTCATTACCTTGTCTAATGAAGCAAGTCCATAGCCCTCTTGCTGGCCTACGAAAATAATAAAATCCAATCAAAGGTTCTCATTTACTTATGCTGAAAACTTCGTCACAGAAAAGGAAGGATAGAAGCGTGACGGTCAACTTTGCACCTGTAGCTCTCTTTGTGGGCTTGCTCTTGGATTTCAAATATGGGGCTTTTGGCCCTCAAAATTGCCTTGTGACCCTGAGAAAGTTTTGTGTGTTTCAGTGGCAGCGTCACTCCTTGCTTTATTTTAGTGGCAGAGAAGGGATTAGGTATGATGAAGCCCAAGGGCAAAGCAGGCACTTGGAGGAAAGCTCTCAGTCGCATGTTACGTTTCAGGCCGCACATCCTGCATTATTTACATCCATCTCTCCAACAAGGATATCGTGCACAGCACAGCTCAAAACCTTTCTCAAAACTGGGGTGTAATTGCCAACTTAAATTGATACTATATCACGTTAGCAAGGAGATGGATGCGGACCCAGCTGTATGAGACAGGTATCATCTTCCTGCAGACACCCGGAACTTCCTGCTTTTCCGAATCCTCTTTGGGGAAAAATACAGCTCACTACAGGGCTGTGGTTTATGGTCGTGTCTCCTCAGTCCCTGCTGTTTGTGAGATGCTTTTCCTGCGTGAGCTCCAAATAGAGTTTGGTTCATAATTCCTATAAAGAGAAACCATGGGGCTGAGTAGCATCTCGCAAGGGACGATGCTGGTGGAAAAAGGCCCCTGCACTTACTGGGGCTCTTTCACATCCAGGAGGTGCTTTGCAGTTTGTCAGGTGAGAAATTGAGCCAAAATACCCGTCTATTTTAACGCAGTGACTAAACATCTCAGCTTTTTAATTTCCATTCCGTGTATGTTTTGTGCAGTGGTTATTTTGGGCGCACAGCCTGACTTTTCCTCGGCCTTGTTGGTAACCCCTGTCGTACAGCTGTTAGTGCTGCCCTCAGTAGCAGTCAAAGGCGACTCAGCTTCTCTAATAGTCGGAAAACATAGAGCAAGAATTTTAGGATTCAGCACAGTTACTTTATACTATAGCTGAAAGTAAGGGCTTTATTATGGGTTATTCTTTTTTTGGGGGGGAGGCTTATTTTTTGTTTGAACTGTTCACTGGTTAAGCTGTATTTGAAAATCAATGCTGTGATAACACCTTGAATTTCTGAACCCACAGGGATGTCATATTCTGTTCTGCAGGTGCACTACAGCTGATCTGGTGCAACAGTAGATGATTCCACCTGGCTTTGTACAATATTGGGTAAACCAAAGGAGAGCAAGGAGGGCACGAACAAGGAGGGAAAGCTAAATGTTCTCAGCTGCTAACTAATTGTTACTGCAGGTTTTTGATACCATTGTTCTGGATGTCTGAAATATATGATGAAATAGGATATACTAAAAGTGAAATACTTGCATCGTGTCCTCGGTCTGTGTTAACAGGGATTTCACTTGTTAGTTCTCTGGGGTGGATTACTTCATGCCCCAGGTGTAGCTGCTACCTTGAATAGCTGTGGATTTTCTTTTTTTCCCCTTTTGGAAATATTTTTGCGTGTCTTTTCTATTGATACACATAGAACTCAATGAACTATCACGTCACCTCGTGCATCCCACCTCCGATCCCAACACAGCTGCTTGCCTGAAGTCTATCGTCCCTGCACTCCGAGTGAGAGGAGAAGTGCAAGTTAGTGTGGCATTACCCAGAGCAGCCCTGGCAGAATTATCTCCTCTATAGAGGCATTCCAGGTAACTGGCTCTAGTTAAATGTGTACCCGCTTGCTCGCTTGCTTAATTACTACCAGAACAGCCACTTCCTAACGCGATTGCTTAGCAGTATTTAAGGATTCTCGGGGTCACCATCTGATGTGGTTTTTCGGAGAGCTGCAGTGGGCAGGAAAAGGCAAGCAAGTTCTTTAAGCAGGATAAATAAAGGATATAGGTGGATTTGGGCTTGTCTGAGGAGCTCCTGCTTTCGAGCATCACGTCACCTGGCAATTCCTGCTTTGCAAAAACCCAGGGAGGTACCCGTTGCCTCTCCTGGTCAGTGCACGTTGTTCCGATTTACTGGAGTGTAGGGAATTGTAGGAAAAGCCTCTTTTGGGTTTGTTTTTCAGCTATGGCTTTGAATGCATTGACTGTGCTTAACCCCAAGTGGAAACAAAGATCTTGAAGGCTCTTGAATCCGGGTTGTCATTACCAAAGGCTGCTTTACACTACAAGATATTTAATTGTATGTTGCACTGAAGTGTTTATCTCTTTACATACTCATTCCAGGCAGTAAATATTGCTGCTGCTCTGATAAATACTTCTTCTGCATGATTTATGCTTCTTTGCAAGGGTTTCTGCTTCTACTTTTGGGGACTGAATAGCGAAGCTCGGCTGATAATTTCTTTTGTTGCTTTTTTTGCCCCGCTCCTTTCAATTTTGAGTCACAATAGTCTCTATTAATATACTTGTAGATCATTTTCTCAGCAGGCTGATTCCTTTCTGTTCCTTTTCTGATGCAAAATATATTATGTTTTCCCATAAATAAGACTTTTATCCCCTGATATTTTGTTAAGCACTCTGAGCTGACTTCTGCAAAGTTTGGGGTTTTTATTTTGTTTGTCTTTATTTTAACAACTCGATATAAAAGTCCAGTCCTCATTCCAGTGAGGCTTTCACACAGGTTTTTCCATCTGCTGTAATGGCAGCACAAAACCCTATGGCTTCAGCAAGAAAATAAAAGACCAGAAAGGGGCCTGTATGAATTCTGCATTTGGGTTCATCATAGAGGAGTATGGAGACGATTCCTGTGCCCTGCTGCATCACGGAGCTGCCTTGACTTCGAGCAGCTGAAGGTGTAAGTCAGTATTTAAAACCTGGCTGTTCGCAACATTTGTGGAAACAATTCTGGCTAATCTCAGTCATGAAGGGAACTGCAGAGAGGATGTCTCTTCTGGGAAGGTTCCCGTCCACCTTGCTCTGCAGGCAGATCTTGCTAGATTAATGCCTGCTAAATGACCTTGTCCGTGGGTATTAAATAGCTTGCACTGAATTTAGGCTGCATTTCCTCAAGTGGAAGCTTCAAACTAGAATTTTTCCTTCCCCTGTTTAATGACTGATGAAGTTGAGAAATCCTCCCACTTCTCTCTTCTCATAGTAAATGCCAAAGCGAGGTGTCACCCTGCTCTCCTACCACCGAGCCTGCTATTCTAACTTACAGGAGGGTTTTGCCAGAAGAAACTTTAAATAGATTTATTCTGCTGTTTCTTGTAATGGGGGAAATTTTATCACCATAAGAAATAAGTCATGCTCAGTAAAATGCAATTTCTGCCATTGCTTCCTTTCTGTGCTAGGCCAACTTTTAACGTTAGCAATTAATTGTAAATGTATAAAATGGGGCTTAAAATGTTTCTGTGCATGCAGTCCTGCTCAGCTTGCAGCAATAACTGCCAGCCTCAAGTCCTCCCCTCTGTCGGGCTTAGCAGTTTTGCAGGTGGGCAGACAAAGTGAAATATTGCTCAGAGAAATGTAATGAGGACCGATTTATCAAGTAAGCCCTTGCAAAATGCAGTCAAGAGGAGCAAAATCCTGGATAGTTCTCTTGCTCTCATAGAGACCATGTACCTTGACATGATTAAAACCTACTTGTTAAAACATGAGAAGATGTTCTTGGTGTTTGAGACATTTGGAGTCTATGCCAGAGCCCGGGGCTGCAGATTCGCAGGTCTGGAGAACTCGTGTCCCGTGTGAAGGGTGCTCCTGTGCGTTCAGATGCTCGATGGCACAGGCCGGGCCCATAAATTCTCCCTCCTCCTGTTTTTACTGCGCGGAGGGTCACTGTTGCTGACACCAGGAGTTACGACTTCTGTGCCTGTCTCTCGCAGAAGCTGCAGTGCAAACCTGGACAAATTACTTGGGAAAATAAACCCAGCAGGAGGGAGGACAGTGGGAATCAGCGGCCAGATGTGATGGAACCTCCTGCTCCGGGCGCCCGGGATGGCTGGGGTCGCCAAGAGAGGCTCATCCTGACGCTGTCGTCTTGCCAGGTGATGGAGCAGCACTTGGGAGACCTTCGGAGCCCAGTAAGTTAAGACCTTATTGAAAAGATAAAATTTATATGGTAGTTGAAAGGGAAGGAGATAGTCTGATTTATGGAGTACGGGCTGAAAAGATTACAGAGCACTCTGCTCCTATCGCTTAAATCACACTCATTCCTTACCCTGGGATATAACAGCACCGTTACAACGGCGGCAGTAAAAGAAACGCAGAACAAGGAAAGATAAAGTAGAAAAAGCTATTTACCTTATAGATTTTTGAACTGCAGTGATTCTACTTGTGAGGAGGAGGACCCCACACAGGATTTCTTACTTCCATTTGCCAGCTACACATGGAGATCTCCTAGCTACAGCTGGACTTGAGTGTTTCTTAAATTTTTTTAAATTTGTTTTTTTTTTACTGTCTGTGAGAATGTTTCGGTCATAAAAACATGCACGCACCTGGAGTATATTAAGCAAGTGAAACTTTTGGAAATTCTGTAAAGTTTTAGCAGCTCTGACGCCCCACAGCACAGAGTTCCACCTGACTATGACTGACTGGAGGGTGTAAAGTCGAATTTCTCATGTTTTAAATCCATCTCTTCCTAGTTTAACTGTAGAGTTTCTCACTCTTGGAAAAGACAGCAGACATTTCTGCTGATATTTGTAAAATCGTTATCGCATAACCTCTCGGTCATTCTTTTCTCCTAGACTGAAAGGTTGTTGTCTATTCAGTTATTCCTCGTACAAATTGATTGCCTGCCTTTGATCAGCCTTGCTGCTTGCCCCTCAACCTTTTCCGAGTCCACAATATACATTTGGAGATATCTGCTTCAGAACTGCACACGCCATCCGAGATGCAAGTGCACTGCATTGATATGAGGCGTAATAACAGTTTCTGTTCTCTGTTCCTTTCCTAATAACTCCTAACACTCAATTTGCTTTTACGACCTTTGCTGAACACTGTGCTCAAGCTATCGTGGAGCTGCCTGGTCTAACCCTGCAGCCCGAGTAACAGCTCAAAGCTACCACTGTCTATGTAAATTTGGGATTAGGTTTCCTCATGTGCGTGATATTACTTTTATCTACAGTGAATTTCATCTGCCATTTCTTCGTGTAGTCACTCAATATTGCAAGGTCATGGCATTTCTAATAATCATCCTACTAGCTGATGTAGATTAGTGTTATCAGCAGACTTCAACACTCGCGTTAGTAATCATCCTCCTTTTCAAATATGTTTTTACATTTATGAGCCTGTTGTGCAGCTTCTGCTGACCTCCCACTGGGTGCTCCCACCTCCCTGGTCCTATCAGCCCCTCAATTCCTTATCTCTTGGTTCTGTGCAGTTCTTATTATGGGAGTTTGGGGTAAAGACACCGCAGCTGTGGTGTTCTGCTGCTGCGTGCAGCTGTTTTTTATTATGGGGAAGAACCTCTCTGCTCCCTTCCTTTCCCGAGTCTCATATCGTTCATCTGTAGCTCAGCTTTAAGCTTCTCTGCCTTTAGGAGGAAGCCTGGAGCCTGTGGAATTACCGATTATGCTCTCGGCAGAGAAACAGGAGGCAGCCAGGTAAAATGGGGACCGAGGAACCTGCTCTACACAGACACTTTGCAGTGGTGACACACAACCGTGGGCTGCTTTTCAGGCCCCTGCCTTATCTCCACAGGGAGAAACTGCTTGCTCTCTGGATACAGGTCACCAGGTTCCCAATTCAAAATGTTAAAGCAAGCAGGATATGAGGTGTCAAGCTAGGAGGGTGTTCGCAATTACCAAATATTTGCCTGCAGTGCGAGTTTCTTTGTGGAATCCCCGAGCTGGTCATGTTGCTTGTAGCTGAGTTACTAAAGAGGGTCAGATAACATTTTTCAGGTAGTTATGGATTTTGTTACGGTGGTTTCTCGGTGCAGGATCGCGTCCTGAAAAATCCGATGGCAACGAACACACGACATCGGTTCCACACTCTGTATGTCCCTGTTTTTATATTTCAGCATCCTAATATAGGAACTACTCTAGCTCTAACGTGTTCATCACTGGAACTGAACCTGCAGTTTGGAAGTGAGAACTGCGCACGAGTTCAACCCATGCAAGGAAACAACCTTTTCTTACCATTGGTGGCCACTGTCACCAAGGAGTCAGGGCTGGAATTCATGGTCTGTTTGTGCGTGGATGAACTGTTGATAAAAAGTGAAGCTGCAGCAGGGAATTGATGACCAACCTTTGCAGCAGGGTGTTCTGCAGCACGACAAGAGAAATGGCAGTGGTGGATAGCANAACGAACACGTGACATCGATTCCACACTCTGT
This sequence comes from Crypturellus undulatus, assembly GCA_013389825.1. Lineage (NCBI taxonomy): Eukaryota > Metazoa > Chordata > Aves > Tinamiformes > Tinamidae > Crypturellus > Crypturellus undulatus. Next base: position 109,153 of record VWPW01014662.1, read on the forward strand.
ATGTCCCTGTTTTTGTATTTCAGCGTGCCGCAGAGGTGCGTGCTAGTTTAGGAACTACTCTAACATGTTCATCACTGCTACTGAACCTGCAGTTTGGAAGTGAGGACTGCGCACGGGTTCAACCCATGCAAGGAAACAACCTTTTCTTACCATTGGTGGCCACTGTCACCAAGGAGTCAGGGCTGGAATTCATGGTCTGTTTGTGCGTGGATGAACTGTTGATAAAAAGTGAAGCTGCAGCAGGGAATTGATGACCAACCTTTGCAGCAGGGTGTTCTGCAGCACGACAAGAGAAATGGCAGTGGTGGATAGCACCTTATTCATATGTTCTGCAGTAGAGGACTTGGCAGGGTTTTGTAAAATACACCGTTTACAGCCCACTAAAATGTGGAAGTTGTTCATTCCTCTCTCTTCTAAGGGAAATGAAGGCACGGATGGAAAAGTCACCTTACACTATCACGTGAGCTGTTAGCTGCCCCAGTGGAAATGCCTTGTTTCAACAGCCCTTACTGGAAAATACTGGAAGTGAGGCAACAGCGACAGGACTGAGAGATGGGAACAGCGGCAACTTTCTCCCAACTAGGTATATAAAATCACAGGCAAATCACTGATTTCTCTGAAGTCAGATTTTGCTCTCTTTTTTCTCTGAGCAAGGAGCTGACATGGCAAGTTTATTTTCAGATAAACTTCAATTTTGCAGTGTGGAATGAGCAGTAATACATCTCATCGAGGGTGATTCTGATAAAGCTAGACACTCTTAAATGTGCCACATTGGAGATATGAATAGGGAGAAAGGGAGCTGCCAGAGGAGATGTATGCCATTACAATGCGAGCTTAGCAAAGGAGTGCGTCCTCCTGAGTGAAGAATATGTCACTGGGAAGTTTTTCTCTCTGGTTTTCAAACCCTGAATTATATCTCAACAGTTTTCACAGTCGCTTACAGATGGAACTGTGTCAAACTTGTTTATCAGGGAAGGTTTCTTCTCTAGTGGTTTTGTTTAAAAGATTTAAGCCTTTCTCCCGTGCTACTATTTCTGTGCTCTGAACCACTTTAGTCCTATATATTTTCATAAACATTGTGCTCTTCCCTATGCTTAACTCGTCTTTATTCTTTCTGAAAGTCTTTATGAATTACAAGTAAAAGGTATATTGTAATTCAGGATGTTTGTAGGGTAGGAGGATTTACTTGAGTGCTGCTATTAGTACTAGCTAATTCTGTAACTTTTGATAAAAATCGAGGTTTCAAAAGGATTGTAATAAAACCAGGCTGAAAACCTGGAAAAATCTTTGCCAGGAAAGCGAGAGATGTGGAAAAATGGAAGGGCAGCCCCTCTGATGCTCTGAAAATTATGCAAGACTGAGAGCTATTCCTTCTGCATTGCCTCTTATTGTCCTTTTCATGGTTCCTTGGGGAGAGCATACTTACTCTTTTTATATAAAGGTTCCTCTGAAGGTGCAAGCAAATAAAAATTCCTATAAATTAAGGTACTCGCATATCCAGGGAGGCACAAAATGCTCTGTTTTAAAGCACCCTGTGTGCTGGCCTGTGTTGCAAAGGAGGGAGTTGTAAAACTTGGGATCTCAGTAGTTTCTGTGGATAGGGGGTATCTTTAAATGCTACATACCTCATGAGTTCCATTTTCCTCCTTCCCTTGTTGCTTTGACCTTGTTGCTGGCTCTGTGTCATGTCTTTAGCACCATAATTGGTCGGAGTTACAGTGAAAAACTTGATTTGAGGAGTCGTATTCAGCTTAAGTCAGTCTAACATGAAAATAAACACCACTGGTTTCTCTTTATGCACTTGCTTATTAATTTTCAGGGAAATTATGTGGACATGCAAATCTAAGTGAGGCATCTGAGAGCTTCTGGCTCCTAATTTATATCTGCCTTTTGGACCAGTTTTGTGCAGTGTTGTGGCGCAGGAAGTTAGCACTTAATGCACATGAAATGCAAAGACCTGGAACATTTGGCTTCAAAGTGGGAATACAGTATGGATTTTCCCAGGTATTGCATGTGCAGACACATCCTGTGCAAGCATAAATGATATTAATCCATCCGTGGGTCAGGAAGGAAAGACAGGGTCAGGCAAATCTGTTGTTTCACTCATCAGGTTTCTGAGGAGCTGGGGCGAAGGGTCTGGTTTGTTTCTTGCAGCCAGAGCCATCAGCGAGGCAGCAGCCAGGAAGAAATGCAAGGAAAGCATCTACGAGGCAATTTATTAATGCACCTGCAAGAAAAGCTGCGGATCCTGCAGTTTCTGTGTACTGCTCAGGGAGCAGAGCAAACACAGGGAAATGCAGAGAGGAAAAGTGAGGGAAGTTTTCCTCTAAAAGGAAAGGCGGTGTTCCTGCAGTGCTCAAAAAATTGTAAAGATATAAAGAGCTTTATATAAAAGCTCTCACCTACTAAGCGGGCAATATTCTTCAAGTAAAAGCACGCAGTGCTTTGCAGCAAGTGTATTGCCTGAAACTTTAACGGCGTAATGATATTTTAGTGTTAAATAAGACATTTTCATTTGTCTTCACTGCCAGGGTCTCTTGACAGACGAGAAAATGAGAGAGAAAAGAAGTAATTTCTATTTCAGTAACAATTGCCAACGTTTTGCCTGCTTTTTTATTCTCAATATCTCTCTGCAGCAAAATATGAGCTTTTTTTTTGTATTTCAGTGGGTTTTTTCTTCAGGATTGAGGCAGAATACTTTACATCCCATATCAACTTTTTTTGTAGATTAATTCTAGTCAGAAGCATTACAGAGGATAAGGGCTTTATACTGTCATTTTATACTGACTTACTACTCCAGGGAAAGCGGCATATGAGTACAGAATATCAGCATTATTTCAAAATGGTTGTGATACCGTGCAGTAATATGAGGTATATAGCTTTTAAACCTTTATTTGCAAGAAAATAAAGAATGTGAAAAAACATATATGAGGGGAACTTCATAAATACCAGTGAACATAAAATGAGGGAATACTGGGAAGATTTAAAATATACAGATTTATTGGTCTGAATAGAAATAAGTCTATATAAACACTAATAAATGGAGAAAACTGGGTAGTTTAGCTGTCCCCCTGTTCATCATTATCTCTAAAAATACTGGGAAACTTGAGGACCTGGAGGACTGAGAAAAGGCAAGGGCAATATTACTTTTCAGTAAGAATTAAAAAGGAAAAACTCAGGGAGAAAAGAAGCCTGATTGATTGTTTATTTTATAGATATATTACTTTTCTAACTAATTAGTTGTATTACTTATTTATCTTACTGGCCTGGGGAAGCCCCAGGATTAAGGCAGTCCTGCAAACACGAGTAAAATCTGTTTATTTGAGTTTAGGAAAGACAGCGATCTCTGCAACAAACACCCACGCGCCGTTTACTGCTACAGGAGTGGATTAAGCTAAAAGCAAGTGTTTCCAGGGCATTTCCTTTCCTTCCAAAGCTTCCTTCTGAATACTGACAGTGTCCTACATAGCTCTCTGCCCCTGATACACCAGAGAACAGAAGTAAATGTCTCATTCCACCTTTTTTATTTATTTATTTTCTTTTCCAGCAGCCTGGTCTGTGTTGACCTTGGCCATAAATGATGGCCAGTTTTTTTCACCATAATCTTCAGTATTTTTCTACGGTTTCTATTGGAACCGCATAGTGCCCTGTGAGGCTGATTTTTGTTGTTGTTGGTTACGAAAATCTTCTCTTCCTGCAATGCCAGGAGAAATGTCTTTTCCTCATTCTTACTTTATTTTTAATTTAATTCTTATTCTTGGTGCGATTGGAGCAGCCCTTCCCCTGGGGCTGTGCGGACCTCCCGCTGCGGGGCCGGGCGGATGGGAGGCACTTCAAAAATAGGATTTCTGCTCTGTTTATTTAGTACTAAATGCAAACACACGTATTTTGTAGGAACTAACTTTAAATGGCTTCATCGTCTCTGAATTCATGACGTCTTACGTGCAGTGAGCAGGTAGGACTTCAGGCAGGGGAGACTCTTTGCTCCCTCACAGTGTAACCAGTTCTAGCTGCTACAAATTAAGCCTAGAGAAATGTAATTTAGGATTTAGGTACTAAATATTTGCAGATAAAGTTCCTAAGTAATATATTTTTTCAAGAAATGCAGTAGGTTCTCTGCAAGCCCAAATTTCCACTGTGACATTTTGCATTCTTTTTCTAACATACTACTTCAGACTAACCAGAAACAAAAACTCTTCTGTATCTGTCTGGGGAGAAGTTGTATGATTTTGGGTGACGTGGGTGCTGCTTTTGAGACCTGCAAGTGATATTCTGGAGCTCTTAATAATAAAGCCCCTGTTGACTTGGGCACTACCCAGGATTTCATTTGGAATCCAGAATTTTGGCCAGGCTCACAAGCACAGTGTGCCAGGAAGGTGAAGCATTCATTTGCTACCTTCACGTAAACAGAGCAATTGTTGTATTATTAATTTATTTGCGGAACTTGTATTTATAGCTGTTTGAAAGCAAAAGGACCAAGCAGTACTCTTTAATGCTGGCATTTTTGAAGATTTTAATAGCTTCTGCAGCTTTCTTCAGTTAACTTTGGCTCTCCTCTTGTAAAATTTATTTTGGACAATAACTATAAGATGAGTTTTCATTCAGGAAACAATTGGGCTCACTGCATCTTGACCTGTGCATCTGGGTAACTTTAATGAAGTCTGAACTGAATTTTATTAAGGGAGAGACCAGTGCATGGGAGAGCAGAACCTCTATCTTTTCTGCACACAGTTGTGCTGAGACTGGTGGAACTAGAAGATAGTTATGGAAAACAAGTATTTTTGTTCTGGTTGGCTTCGATTTCACAATAACATGCACAGATGCTAGCAGAGACCGAAGTATTTTGAGGCATTTAAGACCATAAACCACTATGTTCAAAAGAACATTAGTTGGGACAGGGAGGTTGTGTCCACACCCCTGTAATGGCCTTGTAATTTTACTGCAAAATGGAGGGGAGGATAAAATCCCCCGAAGGAAAGTAAGATTCATATTTTCAGGACTGAGGTGAAAAATAGCCATCTACCAGAAGCTGTTTGATGCGTCTTTCAGCCTGTGGTGATTTCTGTGCTGTATTTGAGATGTTTGCTTTCTGTGCTAGTGAGGAAGAGGAAAGACAGCAGAAATAGCAGAGGAAATAAATAAAAGGAACTTAATCTGATTCTGGATACTCAGTAACTGCGGATCAACACGGTTTACATAGGTATATGTATAGTACAGGTGTATAAAATGTGCACTTAATGCTAGTTTGAGTACACCGTCTATTTTATTGCAGTTGCTTTTGTTCTCCTTGTTGAAGCTTTGAACTTTCCTTGGATTTATTTTGGGTTTACACCTGGGCTCGTTAGCACTGCAAAGGCCGATGTTGGTTCCAGGCAGCTGACATTTAGCGCGCACAGCGTTTAGAGGGGGCTGCCTTTCCTGTGCGTCCTGCAAACGCAACAAATTGCTGCCGTCGTGGTCTCTTACGGGAAGAGCCAAGTGAGCGGTGCGGAGAGGGTGATGTCTGAACGCTCGTCCTGCCTGTCTGCTGCACGTGGAGGGTTCCTGTGAGCCCAAAGGACAGAGCTCGCTTCGTGAAGCAGAGATTTTCTTCCTGTCTTGCCTCAGCTCGCCTGAATACCGAAACTGGCCTCCGTGGTTCAGTGCATCGGCGTGCTAGAAAATAATGCAGTGTATTACGAGCTCCTTAGGAATGACCTCAGGGAATATGCTGCTGTTCGGCCCAGCTGCTCAATTCCGCCGTCTGCCTGGGACCATTATATTTGTTATAAGTTTCATTTTTTTAATGCTTTCTAAACGTGGTGGTGGGACACATGTCCGTGGAAGGTGTAGCTCCCGAGGCTGCTTGAGGCTCTTCTCCTTCCCCCTGGCTATCCACATACATCCTCACGTTTCTAACTGGAGCCTGTTGGAGGGAAGGTGTTAAAAGTGTCCAGTGAATTGTAATTCCTCTATTAGAAGAGGCTGCGTAGGTGTCAATGTGGCTGTGATTTGCAAGGTGTTTATTGCTGGTGTGAAGAGAAAGCCTGCAGCTTCTCTAATGAGAACGCAGTGTGTTGGAAGAGCTGCAAGGTGGGGGGAAAAATGATGCTTGGTTGTAAGGCAAGCAAATTAAAAGGAAATTGGTGAAATTTTGAACAGTGACTCGTACAATGTTATATTTAGAGTCAATTTATAAATGCGTCGAGAATTTAAAAATCTGGATATATTTTGAGGTTCTTGTGTGTGGTTTTATTTATTTATGCATTTATTTCTCTCTCTGCTCTGTCTATAGCATTGTCATGCCTTCTGGTATGGTTTAGAGATTTCTAGCCAGTTCAGATACAAAATGCACTGTATAAAAAGTGAACTCTAGGAAAGAATTTGGCCATAATTTCCCCAAAAAAGGGACCGACCCAAACGAGGTTTCTCAAAAAGAATGCAATTAGTGTTCACTAAAAACAGACGTGCAGCTGCAAAGAGTTGTATTAATCATGTATCACCAAGGCTGGTAAACCAAAAGGTTTCATTCTTTTCCTTTTTCTTCCTCCTAAAGACATCTCATTTTCCATTTTCTTTGATGATTCTTTTAGTCCAGATGCTTAACTCTTCATTTCGGTTCAAGAGGCACTTTATAAAGATTCTGATTTCCTTTCATCTTTCTTGCCAGTTGGTTTCTGTAACATTAAGGCAAATTATTTTAAATAGTGGAGGATATGGATTCTTTTATGTGAATGACCTTTACAGTGTTACTTTTCAAAAAATAAACTTTTGTAGAGTAGTTACAGCTTGCAGAACTAGTCTCTAAATAACTACAAAAATACATATATGAATAAAGGAAATAAGCTGCTTGACTGGTATAATATTGCATATTGTTTACAGGGTGTTCAGGGTGTTTCATAAAAAGAAGAAAATGAATAACTTAAAATTAAAGCCTTTAGGCTTGCCTGCTCTTTAAAAGACACATAAAGTTGCAGTATGTTCAGTTGCAGATAAATATTAATTTTGTTAATTGACTAAGTGTATCCAAAATTTTGGTTTTAAAGAAGGCAAAACTCTACCAAGATCCTCATAAACACTTGCCAGGAAGACATCTATATTCTTATCTTTCTGTCTGTTGTGCTTTCTCCAAATATTTTGATTATTGCAGCGCCTGGATACTAGTTTTATAAATGTAAATTTTATGCATTAATTAGACAACCCTAAAGATTTCTCCCAAAGCACACAGGTTAAGCATTTCAATGTACTTTTCTAATTGCATAAAAAAAAAATCAAGCTGTAAAAATGCCTGGAGTCTGTTCTGTGCAAACACACACACACGCAGCTCTCATTAATGTCAGAGAGAGGTAAATGCAGAGAGGGAGGAAATTAGACCTGAGATAAATGTTATTAAAGGCTGTGTAGGTGTTTAAGCTTACAGATACAATGGTTAGTGGGGAAATGCATTACAGACTGGCTCTGCTCTAGAGTCAAACCACAAAATGTTCCCCACGTTTCACCTTTGGAGTGTTTCATCCTGCTTTACTTTAGAATCACAGAATCCTTCAGGGACCTCTAGAGTCACCTGGTCCAACCCCTGCACACGTAGGGCCACCTAGAGCAGCCCAGGGCTGCATCCAAGCAGGTCTTCCAGAGAAGGAGACTCCACAACCTCTCCGGGCTGCCTGTGCCAGTGCTCTGGCACCCTCACGGTCAGGAAATTTTTCCTTAAGTTCCTGAGGAACTTTTGATGCTTCAGTTTGTGGCTGTTTCCTCTTCTGTCGGTGGCCACCACTGAAAAGAGCTCCAGCTCCTCACAGGGCAGATGTTCCAGGCCCCTGATCATCCTCGTGGCCCTGCGCTGGACTCTCTCCAGCAGCTCCACATCNCTCCAGCTCTTTTGAGCTCCCTCAGCCTCTCCTCACAGGGCAGATGTTCCAGGCCCCTGATCATCCTCGTGGCCCTGCGCTGGACTCTCTCCAGCAGCTCCACATCCCTCTTGTCCTGTGGGGTCCAGAACTGGACACAGTACTCCAGACGTGGCCTCACCAGAGCCTGCCCAGGAGGATGCTGAGGGCTGCTGTGAACCGCATGGCAGANCTGAGTAGAGGGGCAGGATCACCTCCCTCGACCTGCTGGAGACACTCCTCTTAATGCACCCCAGGACCCCACTGGCCTTCTTGGCCACGAGGGCACACTGCTGCCTCATGGTCAACCTGTCGTCCACCATGACGCCCAGGTCCTTCTCGGCAGAGCTGCTCTCCAGCAGGTCGGTCCCCAGCCTGTACTGGTGTCTGGGGTTATTTCCCCCCAGGTGCAGGACCGTGCACTTGGCCTTGTTGAATTTCATGAGGTTTTTGACCGCCCAGTTGTCCAGTCTGTCCAGGTCCCTCTGGATGGCAGCACAGCCCTCTGGGGCCCTCATGTAACCCCCCACTGCCAGAGCCTGCCCAGGAGGATGCTGTGAGGGCTGCTGTGAACCGCATGGCAGACTGAGACATATTTGTCTGCATCTGAGGTAGGCACTTGTGTCTTGCTCTTATTATTATTGGAGAGAAATGGATGCTTTTACTTGGTGATTTTATTTATTTTTTTCTCTAAACCTAAGGAATACGCGTCTATGAACTACTTTACAGGAATCAAACTGATGAAACAACTTCTTCCTCTGTCTTGACTACACTGTGAACCTTTATAACAAATGCTGATAACGACAGACCCAGGTTTCTGATCATTATCCTTAGTCTCTTGGAGAGCAGCGGTACTGTGCTAGCCTTATTTCCAGCTCTGAGCACTGCAGAATTTGAGATTGAAGGTTGTTTTCTATTGAAAAGACCTTGTTAAATATTACTGCTTGAAGAAAACTAATTGGGTAGCAGTGGCCTGGTTTATCAGGGACTTTATCTGCTGCTCGAGCATCTTGATGCTGCAAGGAAAAAATAAGGCCACCGACTGACTTAATAATGGAATGGTTTATTTGTGTTTTTGCATAAATACAGGTATAATTACTGCAGTGAAGTAACTGTGGCGTTGCCTTTGAACTGAAAACACTCCGGAGTGTGGTGTAGGAGTGACTCAGATCTGTATGTAGCAGTATTATCCAGATTTTGTTTATCCAATGGTAAGAGTATCCTCTACTCCCACCGTCTCACTGAAAAAAGAGATCCCATTTGCAACTTGGAGCAGGGGAACTTATTATCTGCTACTGAAATCTGCTACTGTGGCCAGATTTGCTTGAATATTGTTCAAAGTCTTCTTGCTAAATTTGTGATCAGACAGGTTAAATATTGACCGTGTCTCAGCGAGGGAAAGAACTCATCTAATTACATTTAGAAGCTACAACTTAGCCCGTCAGGGGTGAAGTGGTGCTTTATCTCCCTTTTCAGTGGGATTTGAGAATCTAAACTCGTTGCTGCGTTGTGCCGAGGCTGCAATCTTGTGAATGCAGTGGGGCAGGGACTGTTTTCTGTAATATCTCTACCAGTGGGACCTCTGAGTTCTCACTAGATTGTCTGTAATAATAAATAATAAAGCTTATTAGAGGGGATTAGGCTTGCAAATCCAAAATCAGGGGTATTTTCTATCAGAGTAAAACTTGCTGCAGACACTCTAATCTGAGTAGGCAAGCAAAAGTCTTGGAGGGATCCTGTGAAGGATTGAGACCAAGAACAAGGACTTTGGTTATTGGAAGAACAAGGATTATTCTTCACAAAAGAAATTGTGAGCAAAATCACAATGAGCTCCGACTGAAGCTTAGGAAAGGTACAAATTCTTATACAAAGAATTCAAAATGCTCCCTCTCTTCCTCAGGCTCTTTTCTTCTTTCTTTCTTACGTGAAGACCTGAGGTTACAGACGATGTTACACAGCTATTCAATGAACAAATACAAGTTAAAGATGATGCATCAAGTGCAAAGAAGTATCTAAAATACCTTGCAAAGTGTTTTATTAGCACTTCCAAAGAATAGACAAAGAGGATTAGGTGGACATCGGTAAAAGGGTGGAAGGAAGAGGCTATCAAGGTGAGGTTTGAGGCCTGCTACTTTGTAAGTTGAACAGAGATGCCATCTATAAGGCTTCTGCAGCAGTTCTGGTGTTAGCATAGGGAAGGAGGCAATACGGGGAGAAGGAAAGTGTATGAAACATGGGACTGATGAGCTTAATTTTAGGGACGATATCAAAATTTTCAGCTAAATAGAAGGCAACAAAGTCTGAGTTCGTTGGAGAAAGTCTACGTAAGTGAAGACTGAGGCTAGTAGTTGAGTGAGTTAAGTTCTGCTGTTTTACAGCTGAAGTGGGAAAAACAGAAAAATGGTTTTGCTTATGTATGGGGTGTGTGTGTGGAAATAAAAGAAATGTTTGAAAAGAATTGTTTGCAGGGATCCAGAACAAAATAGAAAAACTAATAGGTAAAACAATTTTTGCTCTCCACCAGGGAAAACGTGTAGAAAGATATTATTGAGGTGAGATTTTTTTCTCTCTTTCCATATCCAGTAAACTGTCAAATAGTACAGAAATTGGTTTGTATTCACTATCTCATGCAAGGTGCTGTGTTTTTAACACTGTTAGGTAGGCTTTGTTCAGCACTTGTGTATCCCTCCAAAACACTTCAGTTTTGATGGAAATCTAGCAAAAGAGAATATCTGATTACGCTTTGATTTGGGAACAAGAGCAACAGAAAAGAAAATGATGGATGTCTTCAATTTATTCTGGGAAGAACCACTGAGCTACAGTGAAGCGAAAAGGGAGAAACTCCAGAACAGAAATTGCAGCCTAACAGAGGAAGCGACTGTGCTAGAAGAGATGGCAGAAAGTTTCAGGTGGAGAAACCTATTTACTAGACAAAAAGGTGGTCGGGTGGTAAATTACTTGAGTGGCACGTGCCTCTTCCAGGTTTAAGCCCTGTTGCTTGGAGATATCAGGATTGATAGCCCATGCTCACAGTTTTCTAAGAAATAAGGAATCACCATTAAAGAAACCTCAGTCCTGAGTAGCAGTAGCAGTAAGAAAGAAAGCTTAGGGCCTCCAAAAATGCTCAAGCCACAGTCTTTCTGATGCTGGGTGTATTTTTGCCTATATTTCATATCTCTTTAGGGATCTGGTATTGTCTNACTTTCTGGTGCTGGGATGTATTTTGCCTATACTTATATCTCTTTAGGGATCTGGTATTGTCTTCTGATAGAGTCAAGGTTAGGTAGACTGTTTTTCTAGTTTGGCTCTATCTTCTTTCAGGCAGAATATTACTATGGTCTGAATTATATATATATACTAGTGTATATGGTCTGAATTATATATATATACACCAGTGTACTAGTTGAATTCAACTCACCATGCAACTGTATGTCGCATGGTGATGTGTTAAATGGTAACAGACATGATTTTTATTGTTTCCCCGAAGATCATTAACATTTAATCTAAATAAAGGTGGATATAGAACCAACATTTGTTTGCCGTGACCAATTCAAATTGTCTGTAGCCCCATTGCTGTTAACAAGAAACTAAAACAGTATAGAAATATATATATGAAATAGCAACATTCGCTCATGGCAAGATTGGCCATGATTTTTAACTTGAATGTTGCTATTTATGAACCAAGCAACCCATCAAATCATATTTTTGCTCTAGTTTAAAGTGCAGTTAAGTAGTGCAGTAAATATTAAATCCATTGATGTATGCTTTGCATTTTTATCATCTTCAAAGTGAACCATGCACAATTAGGTTTGTTTGAATTAAAGTCTGAGAATGATGGTGCTCATTTAAATGTAGTACTGTCTATTAGAAAAAAAATCAGTGAGATTCTAATATTTTCTCATTCTTTGTGTAGTTAATTTAATGCCTAATAAAATTATATGTTCTTCTAATTTTCACAAATAGCAATTTATGACTTTAGGCTCTATGCTTCTCCAGTGGGTTGAGGCAAGCCTCGAAATAGACTCTGGAAGTGAAATACGAGGTTGTCTGTAATTTTAAAAAGCTTTAATGCACCGTTTTATTTGTTTATTTAGCAAGCCATGACTTTGATTTGCTGAGGCAGCTTTTTGTAAACTAATTCAGTCCAACAACTCGCTGGGATTTGGGGAACATTAATTCTGGATGTGGGGAAACATTTGTGGGGACTGAAAGCATGCAGAACACTCGAATTTTCACTCTGGGGAAAGTATCAGGATTGAAATGCCTTGGTGAAACCCAAACACACAAACATGAGTCCTCGCTGCTTAGCTTCTTTCTTAGCGTTTGGCAGCTTCGCATTTACTTTTTATCTTGCAGAAACAAAAGGACATCTTTTGCTAAATAAACTGACAGAACGGTTTGCCATAAATATAAAGGACATTTAAAGTTATTCATTTAAAGTTATTCATTTAAAGTTATGCAGAAAGAGAGAGATGAATCCATTTAATCTTTCTGCAGTTAAAAATGAATGTTAATTTAATTAGGAACATTTCTCAAATGAATTACTGTGAAATTGAAATAATGATCTGTATTAAAGTATTCTTTTAAAATATATGTCTCTGGTTACTTAATATTAATGTATTTTTAATAGACCCAAGGGTCTTTGTTTTTTAAGAAAAGGCAAGCACATCATTTCTGGGAGAACTGAAACATTAGTTTAACAAATATTCCTTTTTTAAAATTCTACTGTCTTTATTATCCATACGCACTTGAAGGAGATGGAGGCTGGAGCTCCCAGCAGTGGCTGTGTGCATTTTTCCCCAGGAAGGATATTTTGCACTTTAGCAGTAGAATAGAATAAATGCATGCTGAATTTAGATCTAAGATTATGATTTAGTCCCTGATTCAGCCAGGTATTTTTCCCAAGTTCCCAACTTTAGGTATGTAATTTCCAATATAGCAAAGCATTTTAGCGCTTTGAGTGCTCTCTTGAATAGGAACGAACTTTGATACAGTTATCTTCACTGTACTCATGATGCTATTAACTGCAGTGCCAGGTACTTAAAAGCGAAGAAGGTGCTTGAAAAACCAATGCTTTCTTGCCTTAAAAGAAAGGTTATCCTCCTCCTTGTCTCCTTCAGTAGGACCGTCTGTGTTGCTGACCTGTCTGAAGAGCGCCTTGTGCTGATGGTGGTGGAAATCCTGTTGATTCTGGCAAGAGCAAAACTGCACTGAAAGAATATGGGTTGAATCCTGCCTGTTCTGTTGCTGGTGCGTGCTCCGTTCACTGGATGTTGGGCTACAAGGTGAGAGAGAGTGATCTGTGTGACCTTTCCTTGATTTCCCCCCTACAAAATATCTGCTTGTTTAGGCAGAGCTTATGAATTATTTTCCTATTTCAGTCACTGGGTGTTGGTTACCTCTTAAGGCCTATGTATTTCACAGGAGGAGGCAACTATTACATTAATTCACAAGCATGGTTAGATGACGCATGCTAAAAGGAAGCAGAAATGGGCAGGTAGTTTCTCTGTCTAATGCTGCAAGTATTTTAGTATCTGTCAAGTTCTACTCATGAAGAAATAATGCATTAACTGGAGTGAGTCTCTCTCCTAAATCTTTTTGTTAGGAAAATGCATGACAAACAGCATAAATTACATAATAATTGGGGTCTCGCTGTGACCCGCAGCAGGTAGACAGAGAAGGGACATCTGAAGAGCACAGCCCGTGCATAGTTCTTGGCTGTTACTAGCCGCAGGACTCCAGCTGTCAGGATTGATCCTGATAGCTGTGATTGATCATGATGGCTGTGGATGGGTATCGCTAGTGCCCAATTCCTTCTGAACCCATTTTGGCTTGACATCCTGTGGCAAAGACTTCTGATGTGAAGTGTATGGTACAACAAAGTATTTCACTTCGCTCTCGCTCCTCTTTGATTTTAATGGGTGTCTTGTAACTGTTATGCTTCGAAGAAGTGCTTAATTATCACTTCTCGATCGCCTTTTGTCCACGAAGTAGTTTCATTGACTTTTATGATGTTCCTCATTGTCTCCCTTCAAGCTGAGGAGTCACAATCTATGTAGCTGCTCTTCAAATAGCAATTGTTCCATCTGTGTGGCCATCCATGCTGGTCTTCTTTTCCTTTTCTCATACTTACTGCAATCTCTATGTTAAGCCTAAAAAACAGCAAAGTAGAATTCATATGTCTTAGTGCAGTGCCCAAAGTGACAGGCTTTTCAAAGTTTTCTTCCCGGGAATTGGGTCACCTCTGTTTAGGCAAACTGTAAGCTGGCGGCAAAAAGAGTGCTCAGTTTTCCCAAGGCAACTTTTGAATTTAGATCAGTATTGCAGAATGAATTAATCTGGCAAAAGTCTCTCCTCAGCTAAACTAAATCGTATTTTGTGTTAAGGGTTTGTTCTGCCTGTGTTTGTGAACCAGACAAGGGTGGAAAGGAGGAATCATTAATCATCCATTATTGAGGAAGAATAGATTTGTGTGAATTCCTGTGGAGAATGCCTTCTTTTTGTTTTTATTTGGAGCCAGAATTCCAAAAGCTTTTGTCCAGTACAAATTGGGCTAGATTTTCTACTTTGAATGGAATGGCTGAACTCCATCCTGCCTGCACTGCTAGCAGTGATGCCTTCTATGTTGTTTGGAAGCAAAAAGCAGTGGAATTGACTTTGAAATCTTGGTGGTATTTGGAAAGTCATTCTAACCTGAGTGAGGTTTGTCACATGTCTGTTTGCCACATTGCTATTCACAGCATTGAGGAATTTGTCCTAGGAATGGTCCTATTTTCCACAACGATGTCTGTAGTGTGATATGTGAGGTTTTCCACATTCTAGGATGACCCTTTTGGGTGATAATCCCATTTGACACCTGGTAATTCTGTGCTGAGGTGCAGAATGTAATGTAGACAATGCTTGTGGGAAAGTGGCGTGAGACAATTATATTTCTGTGGTTATGTACAGTAGACTCTTAGAGGACAGTCTTTAAGATGTGAACTCTTCGATGTTGAACAGCTCCAGTAAAAACAGTTTGCAGATCAGAAATTAGGTTTGCTAAAAAATAACCAAATAAAAGCTTAAATCATCTTATCTCCCCAGAAGGGAGAAAAAGGGCAATATCTCCTCCCCACACACCTGTATTTTAAATCAAACAAAAAGTTGCAAAGAAGCTAATTAGCAGCAGTCTGGGTGAGACTTGGGCCGTAGGCTCAATTTCCATAATTTCCAGACAGCATTAGCCATGTAATGTGCAGTGGAACCCAGGGACTCTTTAAGGGGCCTGGGTTAGAATCTGCAGCAGGGACTCAGCACGGTGTGCCGGCCATCCCCATCTCACCTGGAGTGTGAGGACAACTGCTCTTTGTTCTGAAGATGATCTCCTTAAACGCAGCAATTAGTTTATAGCTCTATTCCTTTACCAGACCGTCCTCAAGAGATTCAAAATTTAATTTTGCTCATTAAACGCCACTGGCAAGAGCCTGTTTTCTTATATACTGCCACCTTCTTACGCTCTTTAGACTTCTTTCTGCACCAGACCTGACCTAGTGGCAGCAATTTTCTGCTTTTAGTCCCACCTGCTGCACAAGGTATAAACTTAATTCAGACAAAATCGGTCCTCAGGCTGCAGTGAAGCATCAATGGGATCTTCCTAAGCCTCACTATTCAGATTGAGAGCATTTTTAGACTTTGGTAGCTTTGTATTGCTATAAATTTCCTAACAGCTGCTGCAATCTTTCTAATGACACAATCAATTTTCACACTAATACAGAAGTACAGAATTAGCAAGGTGTAAGTGCCTGTTATTTATAAAACAGCCTCATGGCATGTCGGTCCTTCGTGTTTTCTTCCTCATTTAACATACTCTTTCACCTCGCTGCCTGCTGATCCCTTCGTAGGTCATCCTGATTTTAGAAAGAGGAGAAATTCCAGAACTGTATCCCTTCACTAAATCCAGGGTTCCTTATAGTTCTCTCTGAGTTCGTCCTATGGTTTTAGCTCTCATTTCTGTCCTGATGGTTATTATACGTCTTCCTTTAGCATCTACCTTTGGAATTTTTCCTCACATGTAACAGATTCTGATAATATTTATGGCTGATAGACATTCTCTTAAATTATGAACTTGTCTTCCCTTTCAGTTTATGACCCCCTTTTCCTCTCTTCCCCATCTGCTTTGGTGGTTCTGATATTTGGTTCTCTAAACAGTTTCTGTGAATGTTTGATATGGCCAGTAATTAATGTGGTGCATGACTGGATTTTTGAAAAGAAAATTTCATTTCCTAAATTTATTTTACCTAAACTCACCTTTTTTCAGTTGCAACCTTTAACAATTTGTGACCCGGGTACTTCCAAGGCCAGGGGTGTAAATTCATATTAGTCCTTTGTGGACTTCTTTTGTTGCATAACTTTGACCAATTGCTTTTTAAATAAGCATAAATCACCTAGCATCTATAGGTTAGGAGTTCCAGGCATTAACTCTGTGTGATATGAAAACGGATTTCCTTTGGTTTCTTTTGAAATTGTTCTTTCATTGGATGGCTTTTAATTCTTGTGTTGGAAGAGACAGTGCTGAGTCATTCCTCTTAAGAATAATTAAAGAGAGAGAATTGTAGGTTTGAAAATTTTAGTTTAAATAATGTAGAAAGCATATTGTAGAAAAGTTAATTTAAGACCTGTTATAGCTTTTGTATGTTGTGAAATCTAAGCATTATCCAGGCTTCAAAGAAAACAACTTTTATATACCTCAAATGCCAAATATCCTGCTATGTCTTGTGCTGTCTGAGAACAGCATTCAGTATTTTGATAACATTCTGAAAGCAAACTTCATGAACAATTTAACTGTCATGCAATTCATGAGTCACAGATGTACGCTCCTCTTTCCTGACTTCTGATAATCTTAATATAGGAATTTCCAGTGCCTGTCTAATATTATTCTTTATATGGATTACATTCTTTCTAAACTTGAGATAAAATGGGAAGCCGTCCTTTAGATGACAGTTTTGGCTTATCAAAATATTGATGTGTAAGAATAGTTTTCTTTTATGTAAGCACTCCTTTGCCAAGTGAGCTGCAAAACATACTCTTAATTCAGAATTTTCATTCTCTTCCTCAGTTATTGTTAAACTCAGAGTGATGTTTGCGCTTTCTAAGTTTCTAACTACACTTCCAATTACAATTCTTTGTCATGTATTCAAATCCAAGTGAGAAAAAGGGGGTCAGGGAGGAGGGGAAATGATGACTGTAAACTGACTAGTTCACAGTGGAGTTTTAAGAATCATTTTTTTCCATTGCTTATTCAGTAAAGAAGAAATAGAGGAAATGAAATGATACCCATAAAAAGAGATTGTTTTTTATCTGTTACAGCTTAGTGTCTCCTCTTCATAATGTACGTTATATATGGCTCTGTTCTCACTTCTTTTTGCAGGTTTCTGACGTATTTTAAATGTCTATTGAGTTTCTATTGTAAACTTTCTGTATCTCCCCTAGCAAAATAGGATGGGAAGAAAGAACAGGATTTGATGGCGCTTCAAAGAAGCCAAAGGGGATACCTGAGCAACACTCTGATCTTAAAAGAGAGGGGGGTTACCTGATGCCACCAAGGGGACGTTCCTAGTAAGAGAGAATCATCTGAGCAGATCATAGGGGCTTCAGATCAGCTTTGAGGAGGAGACTGTTGTAAGAGATGAATGGAAAATCTGTTGGGAAATAGCTGTGAGCTTGGGCTAGGAAAAACCTACATGAAGACTCACAGTGGGGAAGAGAGCAGGAAGATGTGTGATTTAAGCATGTTGACACATGGTTGTGTGTCAGGCTCTGAGATGATGGTGTTTCCTGGGTGCAACATGGTGCAGCTCATAGCAGATGAGGGAAAAACACCCTGAGGTGGAGGATGAATGCAGGACCTACACTGGAAAAAATATTCACAAATTCGGATGGAATAGTTTGGCACAATGGTCTTACCAATTGTTCAGCCATAGCTTGCTCTATTTATTTTCTATTTATTGTTTATGCAGATCTTGGCTTATGAGTTCATTCTTTATAAGGAAGACCTTGCTCCTCATTTGGCAAACAGTAGTTAGGAACGGCTTACTGCAAAGCTCTAACAGAGAAATAGAGTTTCTTTGAGTTTTCTAGATAAAAGCGGTCCTTTAACTGTCATTTAAATAACCCATTTCCACCACTTATGTAGATAGTTTCTGACAAGGCACATCAAAATAGTAATCTGCAGGTCCTCTGTGTAATAAACAGTTGTATACCTCTAAAGATGTCATTTGATGATGAGCTTGGTACTTCCTTCTTTGTGAGGTAATTCTGTTCTTATAATGATGTTTCTGTAGCAATTTGCAGTCGATCCTGAATTTTGTAGATTACATATGCCAGAAATAAAGGCTGTTATTTTGCTTTTTGACTGAAAAACGTGTGCTATGTTAGCTCATTTATAGCTCAGTAGTTGCAGAATCTTCCATTCCATTACTGAATGTTTAGTACTTGAGTACAGGCTAACCTTAGTACAGACAGAACATCCTGAGTGCTTTGTAATAACTCATATTTTTAACTTTACCACCAATGGAAAAAAAAAAAAAGTCATACACAAAAGTTATCATTTCCTTAGGCTAGTGTGATTTTAGTTCTGAATTTTTCAGGAAAAATGCTAGCTATTGCAGTAATTAGCAGAAAATTGTGATGACTGGGAGCAGTGGCAACCATGCAACAGGAGGGAAAGTGACTCGTGACAGAAAGTGGATAACCAGAGCTGCCCCTAGCTCCGGAGAGACGCTGCGAGGAGCTGTCAGTGCAGTCAAACTGAATTGTGTTCAAGACCAGCCCAGAATTGAAATTCACGAGCAGTACCAGGGGTTGCTGCTTTGAGATTCAAGCAGACGGCATCAGTGTCGTGCTGTTCGCAAAGCTCTGCACCTGGAGACAGTTGGCTGGCCCTGTGTGAGTGCATAGCAATGCAGAATTAGCTCTAACAACATGGAATGTCTCCCGTGCCGCACGCTGGTGCTGATGTATTTGTTCTGGGGAAGGGCCAAGCACTCTGGAGATGATTGTAGATGATTGCGTGTGTTTAGCACCTTATCAGTCTCTTAAGCATATCTGCATTTTTGGTCCTTGCATTTGGACATCGTCCTCTTATGTTTGTCCCGTGTCATTGTTTTAATGTGTACTTGTTCCAAAGTATTCCTGTGGATTCCTAAGTAAAATCACATTCACGTTGGACCTTCTGAGGCTCCATGTTGATACTTTGCATTTTCTCATTAGTCTTTGTAATAGTTTTTTAGCTAGAGTTCCCATTAAAATGGGCAGACCCAATTTGAATACAAATATTTAAGCGAAACACAGCATCTTGCTTCATGTTATAAAAATCTGATCCCATCACCATCTATTTTTGCATGATTTACATATATTGAAAAGAATTAATTCTTTATTAACTGTGTTTTTTCCTGCTATTGTGTAGCTTTACCGCACGATCATCCTTTATTTCCCCCTTTCTCCTTTATTTTATTAGGATAAAAGCTCCATAATTGTCTTTCCAACATCTGGTATTTGAGGCACTTCGTCCTCTGCCTGAAAACCTTCAGGAAAGCCATTGGATAAGTGAAGCTAACAAATACAGTACGGTGAGTAAAAAAGTTATATGGCACTGTGAACTGGTTTATGTCCTGATCCTGCAGTACTTTACATATGTACTTTTCAATACTAAAAATGACTTTTTAATAAAACTCTGCTGGTAAGATAATTTACTGTGATGAAAAAATGCTAGTTGTGGCTTTGACCCTATTGTTAATATCTCCCCAAAAGTGTTTGTAAGAGGCCAAAGGCACTGGCTGACTTAACAGTATTCCCTATTATAGCTGGATGTCAGTGTGGTCCCTACTTGCACAGGACAGATGAATCTCCAATGAAACCAAATAGTTTTTCTTTTTTTTAAGGCTGTCTTTCTATATTATCCTTTGCCATGAGCTATTCCTTGTAATGAGATCGATTAATTTGAGATCCTGAAGTCTAGTTAGAAGCTGATGTAGATAAGTTAAACTATACATTTCACTACCGAGCTAGCCTTTTTCCTGTTCTTTTAATAATAATGTTTTCTGTCATTGAGGGGCTCTCAGCTTCCAAACACTGCCCTTTGGGATTTATTCACTGTAGTGTACAAATTTATGTGCATTAGAGAAATATTAGATGCTCTACCTTGGGAGATGTAGTAATTTTCAGATTTACTTTTAAATTGCTTTGATTTCTATTGAAATAGTTTTCCTCTTGTATGTTGCTTGGGCTATATGTAGCTTTAAAAGTGTAAGCTTTAAAAGGAAAAACAATGTCAGGATTTATCTTCTCGTAACAAAGCAGGTAAGTCAGTAACGCTGAAAATCAATATTTGTTTTTCTTATTACAGAATTTGAGAGATGTGTACTTGATCTAAGTATTATCAAGTGGTAGCAATAGAAGTTAATAGGCTTTAAACTTTTGTTGCTGTTCATGCAGAAAACAACTGTAGTTCAGTAATATAGAAAGTTCATAGATTCATCTTTGGAGGGGGTAGGGGTGGAAGCTTCATAAAAACTCAGCAAACGGCTCACAGATTTTTGGTTTCAGCAGAACCTTACAGGCTCTGAATAGATCTATAAAAATTGTATATTTTTTCCATGATACATTCACAATTCCCTTGCTTATTTGATGTTTTTATTAATCGTAATTTGTATGGTACTAATGCCTGTAGAATAAGGACAGAGTTGGGGCCTCATTGTGGTAGAAGATGTAAAAGATGTGTGGGGAGAAGAGTGCTGCAGACTGGTTCGTGGGATGCAGTGCCTAGGTGCTCTCCTCTCAAGGTAAATCCAGATGGAGATGCCCGTCTCCGCTCTGAGATGTTCACGGGTCACAAATTGCACCATTTCTGCTCCCTTTGCAGTGCCTGTTAAGTCCCTGCGGTTTGTTCCCTGGTGTAAAAATTGCAAATCGGGAAAGGCTGTTGGCTCTATTTACATAACCTTTCCTTTCCCTGCAGAGCTTTGTTACACTGTGCTTTTTCTTACTCTCTCTGTTCCAATCTTAAGAAAAATAGTCCACCGCATTTCTTCTGGGTTTTTTAATAAAGTCTTTGGTGAAAGTGGAGAGCTTGTTTTTTTGGTTTGGGAATAGTTTAGGTTAATTTAGAAGTGCATGTTGGAGCAGTATAAATGAGGACGGTGATGACTGCTCCAGGATTATGATTTTTGTCAAGTATCCACACAAAGCTGAAGTGTGGTACTGGTATAACTGGGGCTATTTCCAGTGAAAGGCATCCTTGTATCTGTGGTTGGGAACACCTTGATGTTTATTAACTGATTTTATTTTTACCTAAAAGCCGTGGTGGCATTTGGCTTCCAGGTGTGTTACTTGTGTGACTTTTCTTTATTTTTGTCAAGTACTGGGGGAGATGAGACCAAGTATAGAGTTTCAGGTCACATCTGTAGTGATAATATGAGACATCTTGGAAGCATTACTGAGCGAAGTGGATTCCCTGGTGAGAAATCCTATATTGCTCCGACTGTAAGCTGTACTGTACGTGAGGAATGTGTAGAGCGCGGTCATCATTTAAAAACACAGCATTTTCAACCACAGCATACACTGGGGCACTCTGTGGCATTTCTTGTCTTCAAAGTCCCATTCATTTTCTGCCAAAGGAAGGTAGGTGCTCAGGTTTTAACAGTGACTGCCAAAAAAGGGGAGCTGTGGTATATGCAGGTGATCTGGGGTTTGTCAAGCAAATGAGGTAAGGAAATGTGAGGGAGTGGAGAGGAGCACGATGCAATGAACCTCTAGCACATCTTTTGCAATGATCATTTGCTTGGTTCTCAGCGCAGGCTGCTTGCCATAGAAGTCAGCAAAGCAAAGTGTTAGCAGGAGCCAACTGCTGCCTGGTAGTCTGTGCTAATCCATCAGTGGGTGAAGAAATGAGGCCACTAACTGCCAGTAAACTGGGATTTTGANAGTGACTGCTATAAAGGCCAAAAAAGGGGAGCTGTGATATATGCAGGTGATCTGGGGTTTATCAAGCAAATGAAAATGTGAGGGAGTGGAGAGGAGCACGATGCAATGAACCTCTAGCACATCTTTTGCAATGATCATTTGCTTGGTTCTCAGCGCAGGCTGCTTGCCATAGAAGTCAGCAAAGCAAAGTGTTAGCAGGAGCCAACTGCTGCCTGGTAGTCTGTGCTAATCCATCAGTGGGTGAAGAAATGAGGCCACTAACTGCCAGTAAACTGGGATTTTGAGACTGAAAATGCAGTGATGCAAGATGAGGAGTGGTAGAACAGCAGAAGTGAAGAGTGACATCAAGTACTCCGTGTGCTTCAGCGCGAGAGTTCATTGTATCATCTGGCTTCAGCGTGTAATAATGCACAAGAATCAACTTATACGTGAGTTGTGTTCCATAAAGGGCTAACTCTCATCTCGTTTTAGTGCAGTTTTTCCTGCAATTTATGACATTTACCAAAACAGAACTGCAAATTCTGTGTCTGTTCTGATCAGAGCATGAGTTACTGATCTCCATCCTAGTGAAGTAAATTAGGATTTGCTGCCCTGATTTGGCTTGCAACTCCTTTTTTATGATACTGGCTGCAGTTGTTGTTGTTTTGTTTGTTTTACCAAACATCACAACGTAGCTGTCTGCTGATTAAAGGGGTATAAAAACTGATTTATTTCAAGCCTTGTTGTGGATATTTAACTCTTGTTTTTTGACATTTCATTGAAGTTTCGCTATGTAAGCTATCCAGACCTTTGAAGAAAATAAATGTTTAAAAACTACTTACTATTTAATTGTGAAGAAGAGAGTTTCAGACTAATTGCATTAAATTCTTTGTACCCAATGTGATTCTTTAAAGCTACAGAAGATATTTTTATGTTCTGAATAGTTACAGAATACAACTGGCCCTTAATAGTATTGCTTTCATCTTACATTATCTTCTGTTGAGCTATATTTTATTCATATAGTAATTATTTTCTCTTAAAAACCATCCTTTGGAGGTGGTTGTCTGGTCTGGAATTAACCCAAAACAAGGCTTTGCTGTAGAACATAGTAATGTTGATAGGGTTTTATCTGGGAAGATCTAATGAGCTGTTTTCTTCGTGTGGGAGGGCTGGATTTAGCTGACTTTCAGACCTTCAAGCTGATACTATGTAAGTCCTCAGTAAGGAGAGCAATTTGTGCCAAATTTTGAACACTTTAACACTAAGCAGGTGCTATCTTCTAGACGCTTTATTTTTCCAACTGTATAAGAATTTAAATACATATCTCCCATTGATACTGGTCATTGGGTCAAAGTTTTTTATAATCCTGAAGGAAAGAGCGACTTATATTTGGAAACAGTCAAACCAAAGGGCTCTGCAAACTGGATAAAAATGCTGTATCCCATGTCCTCTGCAGTTTAAATGTGTCTCCATTAAGTCATCTCTCGATGCTGTACCTGCATGACCTTCAACTCAGGNTGCTATGTAAGTCCTCAGTAAGGAGAGCAATTTGTGCCAAATTTTGTACACTTTAACACTAGGCAAGTGCTATCTTAAGTGCTGTCTTCTAGACACTTTATTTTTCCAACTGTATAAGAATTTAAATACATATCTCCCATTGATACTGGTCATTGGGTCAGTTTTTTATAATCCTGAAGGAAAGAGCGACTTATATTTGGAAACAGTCAAACCAAAGGGCTCTGCAAACTGGATAAAAATGCTGTATCCCATGTCCTCTGCAGTTTAAATGTGGAGGATAAACTGAGGTGTATGCCCGAAGTTGTGTTGCATTTGCCTTTATTTATGCCACCAAGGGGGTGTGCAGGAGAGCGTCTCGCTTCTTAATTTTTTTCTGGTCCATCTCCAGCTTCTTGCACCAACCCTTTGGATTGCTGTTGTCCCCAGAAAGGNTTAAATGTGTCTCCATTAAGTCATCTCTCGATGCTGTACCTGCATGACCTTCAACTCAGGGCTAAATCTGAAAGCAGCACTGCCAGGAAATCCAGCTCGTGAGAGAAAGCCCTGCCAGGAAGATCTGAGGAGGGCAGCTCTGGCCACCTGATGCCCTTTCCTGCTGCAGAGTCTGCAGATGCTGCACTTCGAGTGGCAGTAAAAGTGACTGGGCAAGGTCTGAGAATAAAAGGTCTTTCCTTATTTCAGTTCTTCCATGCCCACCACGTGCAGTTCCCACCTTCTCTATAATTTGAGCGCAAGGAATGGAGGATAAACTGAGGTGTATGCCTGAAGTTGTGTTGCATTTGCCTTTATTTATGCCACCAAGGGGGTGTGCAGGAGAGCGTCTCGCTTCTTAATTTTTTTCTGGTCCATCTCCAGCTTCTTGCACCAACCCTTTGGATTGCTGTTGTCCCCAGAAAGGCCGCCTGCCACCGCACATGGATTCAGCTTCCCATTACCAAGCCAGTTCCCCAGCACTCACTCTTAAATGGCATGACATTCTGAGGACAGCCAGCATTTTGCCTGCAACTTAAGGGTGAGCAGGAGCATGTTTAAATCTTGCCTGTCCACGTGCAAGAGCAATAATTGGCTGCACAATTTTCATTCCTGATGGTCAGGATGTGTGCAGAGATTAGAACAAAAGCTACCGTCAGCCTAGGGAGTGATATATGTGTGAGCCAGATGCAAAGGGAAGTGACTTCATGAAAAATGGGGCTGTTATATTTCTTCTTCTTACACTGTGAAAATGTGTTAGCTGTTATGCCTTATTGAAGGACATGCTAATGGTGCATGTAGGAAAATGCAGGAAGAGAGAAAAAAAGGAATAAAAGAAAATAGAACTAAATTGCTATGCAGGAATAACAAAGACAAGTGAAATAGCTGCCAAGTACAAATACTGTGACCGTCTTTTAAGGTAAAATAAAACAAATACTGGCATTAAGTGGCAAATAAAAATGGGGAAAATGTCACACTGTGATATTATATGTTGTGTGTGTAAATTGCATATTGGCTATGAGGTACTCCGGAATTAGCATATGAAGAGATAATATATAAAAGTAGTACAAAAAAAAAGCTGCTAAGTTTCATTTTATTAAGATCCATATATCTTTTGTGAGGTATATTAAATGTGATATCAGATATCATCATTTGATTGTTACAGGGAAAAACTTTCAAAGACAGTGTGAGGATTTGAACAGGTTTCAGAGAGACACAGGCTCTTGGCCTTGTGGAAGATGGTTACAAAATTACCAAAGGATTCTCTGACAAGAATAAACAGGTCAAATCTTGATATTGCTTGATCATAGAAATTTTTTATTAAAACTGGTATTGCCATCCTTTGAAAAGATTTTTTTTGTACAGGACTCTCTGACCTGATAACAGTGCTGCTAAAATCGGACAAATTGTGAATTCTTACAGAAAAAAAAAATGGAAATAAGGAAACAAGATATCCTAGAAAAAGGTTGCTCCAGTATTAGCAGTACCTATTGAAACAGCAAAAGTGGGAATGGAAATCTCTGGAAGTCTCAGCAGCCTGTCACAAAGCTGCAATTTATTCTTGTGAGATGATTTCTAGACAAAGATATTATGCTAGATAAGACAGAAAATACCTTCAAACCCTCCAAAAAGAGAAGGAAAGTGTGAAAAGATGGATTCCATTTCAAAGCTTTGAAATGGAATAGGCTGCAGGGGAGCCGGAGCAGTTGCAGATCCTCCTTGCTGGCCATGAGCAGCTGAGCTTCTGCATCATATCACTGGTTTAGTAAACTACTATAAACTTTAATAAAGTGTGAGGGCTCTCAGAGTTAAATAGATACAAGGCATTAATGAGGAGGAAGAGAAGTGCTGCCTTCAGGTTTTTACTTTTAGTAAGTTTACTTTTAGTAATACAAATAGTTTTCTTAATGTTTATAAACAAAGATGAAAGGCCTGTTACTAAATAAGTCCCTGCTGATCCAGGAAAGAAAGACCACGTTTAATTTTATTAGTGTGTTCACAGTTTCTCAAATTACCCGATTCAAAAACCTGAGCTTTTAAAGCTTATTGTAAATTATTTCCTATGAAGATCTAAAGTCTACACAAAGCCAAATATTGCTTCTCCATAATAGAGAAAAACAATTTAAAATGGCTGTGAAAATACACTCTTTTTGGTAAAAAACAGTCTTTATTCAGTGGGATACTTGCTTTTTGCATGCTTGAAGAGCCAGTCTTCAGATGAGCCTGGTATCTTTAATAAGAGATAATTTAAGAAAAAAAAATTACTTTGTGTTGGATTTGTAGCTATATGAGAAGTAACAAATCTTGTTGGATTTTGATGGAATTTGTTAGATATGAAAGTAGATAAAGCTCTCTCACATGTAACCCAAACTATTTTTTATCACAATATTTGGGAGAGAAGTATGGAATCTGCAAGATTTCTGTCCAGAAAGTCATTTCTGAAAATGCAGAAGTGCACTTCAAATATGGAAAGAACCCCTATTCTAATTAATATATAAATCAAAATCATTTCTGTCTTTCCTTCCCAACTGAGAAGCTAACTGCAGTTTTGTGGAGATGCAAATTAGTAATACACTTCAGATTAAATTGTATTTCTTTTCTTTCTAATAGGCGATGTCACATTATGGAATAATGGATAGGATGGATCACTGTGGGGTCTCGTGGTGTTTATGTTCTCTTCCTGCAGATTTTCTGGCTGTTTCTGTGTTTCGCTGAGCGTGCTGCGGCTGTCGATGTGCTCTCGAGCACTGCCCCTGCGAGGAGCCCTGGTGTGGAGGGTGCAGCTTCCAGGTTACACTGCAAAAGCTCTTGGTATCTCTTATTATCCAGCCCATTTCTTTCTCCTTTTTCTGCTGGGTAGACCGAGGGAGAGCGCAGCAGTGTGACAGGAGATTAAGGACGCTGAGGCCAGCTTTGCTTGAAACAATAATGTACAGCGTGGCTGGCACTGCATATGCAAATACATTAAGTCTGTCTGCTTTATATGCTACGTTCATGCACCTAGTGAAACAAGACCTTATTTTCAAGTCTCATTTCTTTATGCCGTGGCAGCTATGTTCCATTTGCGTGTTTGCTGTGATGAAGGAGCCTGAAAACCCTTGTTTTCAGGTTTAATCTGTGACATTCAGTTTGTTTGTTTTTTTTTCTTTTTTCTCCTCCCTTGTTGACAGGCTTGCTAAGATCAATTTTAAAATGTTAAGTCATAGGGGTAATTTCAGAATTGGAAACCTAAAGCCATGATGCACAATGTATTGTAATAAAAAATAATTTAGAGAATTTGAGTAGGAGCATGAATTCCTGTTTCTCATTTTAAATACTTCATTAACCTCTAGTCCTCTGGTTCTTTGTTTAGTGTATTTTTTTCTCTCTTCTCCAGGCAAATGAATTTGGCTGTAGAACATATACATTTATTTTATTCGTGCTAAATATTTTGCTTATGATTTTGTTTTACTAAAAAATAAGCCTTCAGAATTAAAAAATAATCAGCATAGCTTTTATTGTATTTTCCCCCTTCTGATTTTGGAGCATCTTCTCAAATTTAAGGCTTTCTTGACACCAAGTTGTGCTGTGTTTTTTGATTTGTTGTGTTACCTTGTTTGACAGTGAAGCTATATTGTAATCTTCCAATGTCAGCAGCCAGAGCATTAGAAAAACAGCCGGGAGCCTGCAATTTATGAAAGTATTGCCAAAGCTGGTAGCATGGAGAAGAACTTGGTGATGTTTTCCAGGAGTTTGCTCCAGTGAGAAACCCCCAGAGCTTCGCTGGCCCCTTGGAGCCTGTGCTGAGCAGCAGTGTTACAGTGCAGTGAGCTGTGTGCTTCGGTTTGGGTAGTAAGATGCTCTTCTCCTCCTTAGCTGCACTTGTATGTGCCTTGCCCCTACCCCACCAGTGTTTGTGTACCCCAGTGAACAGGCACTAAGCATTTGCTGTGTTCAATTTAGTGATTAAGTCTTTGTTGATATGCAGATGTCTGTGTTTGATACCCCAAAGCTGAGTTCCCAACTCGAAGGAATAGATCTGTACTGCGATGTGATTTGCGTGTAGGATATTTTTATAGGCTTATTTTAATAGCTGAAGAAAAACATAAATTAATGCTTCCTTTCATGCATTTTCAAATCTCTCATTAATTAAAAAAAAAAAAACTAATTACTTTTTTCCGTTACAGTAATGGTGATATTTTTGAATCAAAGGGCATTGCGTTTAACACAATTATAATTATGCGAATCAAGGCTGGAGAGGTTAAAGATTAGCTTCACGTGATTGCTGTGGCTCCTGTGCCGTTTAAATTTTTATTTTTGTTTCAAGGGGATTGAAAAGGGTTTAAGCTCTCAAACATGTAACACACAGCAGTTGAACGCCGTATATTTTAATATTCCAGATTTTCTTAGTTGTGACGTCTCAGACCTTGCCAAGTGACTTGTTCTGCTGCATTGCTGCTGCTGCCACTTCAGGATGCAAATGTACCTTGGCAACCACAGAGAGTAAAATTTCCCACTTTGGCTACAGTCCTATCAGCTAGTAAAAAAAAAGCCCTTCAGTTTTGTGTTGATATGACTTTTGCAGACAATCCTTAAGCACAGCTTTTCTGTCTACGGTTCTAGAGGGAAACATGAAAGCAGTCTCCAAAGTACACTTTTGCATACAGAAGCACATTAAAGGGGAAAAAAAGCCTGTAAATGGCCAATATAGGGAACAGTGTGTATGTTAAAAGAAAAAATCAGCATTCCTGGTGCTAAATAAAAGGTATGAGTGGCCATGAGCAGATGCAGCAGTTCAGCTGGAGAACATCTCCTGGTGGAAATGCCTCTCGCAGGGCTGTGGTTTAATAAAGCACGGCCGGGCGATGGAGAACATTTGAAACTGTCAGTTATTAGTGAAAACGCCACGGCAGAGGGATTCTCTCTGCGCTGCTTCCAAGGTTTCTTTGAAAGTTTTCTGTATTTAAGCAGCCGTGCATTGAGTTGAGTTGGATGGAAGCAAATTAAATGACCTACTGGGAGAAGGAGTGTGGAAATGTTTGCAGCCCGCAACGATGAACAAGGAAAAGCTGTGCAGGATGAACTCACGGCAGTGACGGCTTTATTCCTCAGGTGCTTTATACCGCAACAGGCCTTAAAACACGACAAGAGAGAGACAAATCTATCACTTATATAGGTGCTTTAACAGTCTGTAGCGACAGTGGTGTGCTGTATATTTAATTAGACCTTAAAATCTCCTTTCAAGCTAAAACTCAGCAAAAAATGGTTGCATGGGAAAGCAGTGGTTGCAAAGGAGTTGAGAACTGCTGGTCTCTTCCAAAACAGCATAATTTCAGTTGAGACCTTCCCTTTTGGGTAAAACAAGAATCATGATGACTTCAGTGTGCTGCAGATGGTTAAGTTCCAGCACTGGAAACGCAGAAATCTTGGATCTCCTCTGCCATAGATTTTCATGCGACTTTCTGTCAGCATCACATCCTGTTCAGGTCAGTAGCAGTGGATCTCACTTAACTGCAGCTGCTTTAGAAGGTGGAGACTGACCTAAATTCCTCATGTGGGCCCTCTCTGCAATCAGCTGGGAGAGATTGGTGTGAGCAGAGGGCAGGGAATCGGACCGCCAGGCAGAATTGTGTTTGATTGTGGTGGCTTCTGCAGCCACCTTAGACCAGACAACTTTTAAATCGTCGCAATTAGGAGAGATGAATGTTGTCCACAGGCTCTCTGTGCCCTTCCGAGGGGCTTGATTCAAGTGCAGGCATTCGTCTTTGTTTTGCCAAGTGTCTTGCTTTCTCTATCCTGGATAAACTTCCCTTTGTTGCAGGAATGTACAGAATAAATTAAAAATACATACAAATTGTTCAGAAAGGAGCTTTTCCTGGCTTATTAAACAAACAGTAAATTGGAAAATGTGAGCAACAACTGGTCTTATTCATGTACTGTTTATTTGTTGAAGTGTGATAATGTATGTCAGAGCACAAGCAAGCAGGAAAACAAAGCTACCCAAGACTAATAAATACATGGGCTCCTAATACAGAATGTTTTGGTTACCTCTTATATGTAGCAGGCCTTAGGCAAACACGAGGACCTCAAAATGCTTAACTAAGCATTGCTTTTCCTTACCCGGTTTAGGATCGGGCTGTGTTCCCAGGAGTTGGCATTTCAAAATGAAATAATTTCCCTGGCATGCCTGTTTTCAGGTGCAAAATGGATTAAAGTCTCTATTGAGCTTATGCAGTAGGATAGTAGCTTTGCTAGGCAATCTGCAGATGATGCAAAATGAATTTTTCAGCTTAGTCTTTAACCGTTTGGCGCTCAGTGATAGTTTTTATCAAATTCAGACTGGTTAAATAAGTCCTTATTGCTGGCTCTTCTATCTTGTCTTCAAATCTGTTCTCTTCATAAAAAAGAACTCTTCTGTATAAAGAGTTCTCTTTGTAAAAGAGAACAAATACCATTTCCATGTAACTCTCAGTTCTCAGTACAGCAGGTTCATTTGAGAGGAAAAAAAAGAGGATCTGTAGCAATTTTATCTCTTTTCCCCCCATCAAAGAGTCGCAGATGAAATTGTAGTACTGGCCAAGTTCAAAAGAGAATTATTGGAGTTTTAATTTTTAGACAAAATGAGATGACTGTTAATAGACATGTAGATGGCACTCGTGTGATGGGACATACCGAAATGAAATGCAGATATCCAGCACCGTGAGGGAGCCAAGGTGAAGAGATGGACCCGCTCTGTCAAAACCATTATCAGACTGCGTCTAGACAGAAGTACTAGACTCGTGATAAGACACAAGGCTGTGGTTAAAATACTTGCTGCGACGTGGGAAGGTAAGACACGTAATACTTTACATGTCAATTTGATTTTAGGCTGTGGCTTCTATGGTACCTTGTTCTTGTCTTGTTCTATATTGAAAGATGAATTTATTTTAGGTGAATACCGAAATAAGCATATTAAAAATGCTTTAAATTAAAAGTAGAATACCCTTGGCCCAAAGGAGAACTGTCTGGACAAATATCGTGTTCACTTTTTTAAAACAAGGTGTTTTCCCAAGTTTCACCAGAGTTACAGTGCTGTCATTTCTCTCCGAAGTAACCAGTTTACGTTTGAAGTGGTCACACTGACCGTTTCTTTTCCACTTAAGTGAGAACATCCCTTCAGCGTCATTAGAATAAGTACAGAATATTCTTTATTATATAGAATAAGTAATATTAAATAGATGATAAAATAAAGGAACGTATTTTAAATGTGAATTTTGCTACATGCTGCTTTGAAAACCAAGACAGTATTTTAGCTTTTACAGTTTTTAATTGTAGCGCCCACGTAGCTGTCACCTGAAGTGGGTTCATAGGGTCCTCTACCAGGGAGAACCGAATCAGCTCTCAGCTACAGAGGTACCTCCATCGCAACGAGGACTCGGAGGGAGTTTTCCACATCGCAGAGATTGGGCTTTTGCTCTCGGGAGGAGAGAGATCTAAACACTGATTTGTTACAAAGCCAAGTATGGCAACGACTCAGCTGCAGAAAGGATCTTTTACAGCACTTGGGACATTTGGGTTTTGGCTTTTGTCTGGTAATTTTATTTTCCATAATTATCTCCTCATTTACAATCCACTTGTAATCTCCAAGCTTCTAAATTGGAATAAATGCCTGGAACAGTTTCTCTTTGCTATGCATGGGGAAGATGTGGTTTAGTTTTCCTGGAAACGTGTTCTGGGTTTTTCAGGGGCATTTCCACCCAGCTGCTTTCTTGATAGGCGCTTCCCTCCAGTCCTGGTCCTAATGGAGTAACTGCATTTTGCCCTGCTGTCTCTATAGCAAAACATTTATATAAAAATTTAAGAAAATACTTTGGATTGCATGTTTCTCCCCACATTTTTTTTTCTTTTAAATAGATTTGTTTTTTAAGCTTTGACATTATACATAATGGGAGTTGGAATTAGGAAAAAATGCTTTGGAGTGTTTTAGGCTTTAGTCCGATGATCTTGATCATTTATTCCAATGAGACAAATTTGCCACTGTATTTTGGAGAGACTAAAATTATCCTTCTGATCTCTGATATCCGCCGGGAATGCACAGATTCGCTGCACTGTTTATTTTTCTCCGAAAATATTGGCACCAAATCCATCGTCAAAGAAAGAATGTGATAGGAACAGTGAGGGGGGAAAAAAGAAACCTTCTCTTTTAAAAGATTTAATGTCAGTGTTTAGTAGCAGAGAAAATGGAAGAAAACACAAACTGAACCATAAGGCATCATTGAGGGAAAACTTGGAGAAAATAGGGAGTTTAAAAATTCTCCTGGATTTTTGCAGCATATTTTCCCAACTAAGATGGGAAATAAAGTAGATTATTAGCTTACAGGCTGATAGTAGAACAGCAAAAGCAGATGGTAAGAATGATAAAGCAAAAAGAAGGTTTATTCATAGCTCATTAACCACGGTTTATAATTCATTTGCAGACTTTTATGGGAAACTCTGCAACAAATAAAAACCCAAGTTACAAAAATTAGGCAGAATTTAAGGAGGCTAAAATTAGCCCAATTAAGACAAATATATAATACACAGTGAGCTGAGAAAACTTTATTTTACAGTAAAAATAAGTGTTTATCACTGTTTTTGCAAGTCTCAAAGGTAATGGGAAAGTCCTACTTGCTTGCTCTTTCAAATATTTTGCTTAATTTTGCTTAATTGCTTAATTTTTCTTTCTTTGCTCTGCATCAATCTTAGGCAAGGCTGCTGTTTGTCGCCTGCGAATATATCTGTTATCTCGTTGCCGTCCTCCTGTCAGGCCGGGCTGTCTTCCACCAGCTGTTCTTCTCCTGCCTGCGTTAGGTGAGCAAGTTGAGCAACTAAATGCAAAAGGTGATTATATGAGAGGTGGGATTTAGTCCTGGGATTGCGTAGTAGCATGCAGCTCCCTTGAAAGCTCTGCAGACACTTCTTTTATGAGCTCACCAGCGCAGCAGAAAAATCTGAAAAATCTCCCTGTGCTCTGCTGAGGCTGGTGACTTCTCCAAGGCAGCCGCTAGATTTTTGTTCACCTAAATCGTAAGGGGAGTGTGTGGTAGGAATCCATTGCCTCTTAAAAGCAGCTCTGTGCAGATTTGCACCGTTTTGGACGAGAGGTTTATTGATTTAACAAATCCAATATTGATGCGATCCTTGATAAGATCAGCTAGTCCTGATAATTCCCTCTAAGGCTCTCTTAATTTTTCAGGAGAGAATATAAAGCTTGCTGCTAATGAAACCGCTCGACAGTCTAATAACTGTTTAATCAAGAAGACATAAAATCGTCTTCATGATACCTGTGGTTATAAGAGATCTCCTTGTTCTCCAGCAGTACAATATTTCCACCCTCCCAAACAAGTCTAAAACGTCAGATACTATAGGATATAGATCACATGGATTAAATCCAGTGGCATATACAAAGTAAATCAGCAGACTATTGCTGTAATAGTGCAAGTTGTTCTTCAGTGATTAAAATGAGATTAATCTTCTGAAAAGAGCCCTTTTCTAGGCTTCTGTAATGGTTTTTCTCCTTTGTTCTCCGTTGTATCTATAAATATCTTCCCATTTCTAATTGCCAGGAGGTTTAGGCTCTGAAGGCTTTTTCTCTACCCACTCCCCTTCCCATTCCCCCCCACAAAAGATGTATTAAGCCTTCAGCTCTTGAAGTTGCCTTCAAATTGCACTTTGGTTCCTGACACTATATTTGCTAAATCATGGTCCACAAGTGTCTGTTTTAATTGCTTAATTTTCTAACTAGTGGATCAAAACTTGACATTCTATTATCTAGCAAAGAAAAAAAAAAAAGACATAGAAAAACTGAGGTTGGCTTGTCGAAAGCTGGAGAGAGTTTAGCTCTTCTGCTTTTAATTAGTTCCCAAAGTTCACTCAGGGCTGCGGCCTGGAGAGGCATTCGGAGAGGCAGAAAGTCAGCAGCAGAAGCTGTTGAGGAAGATGCTCAGTTCCAAAGCAGAGTAGAAGTAACTGCTTGAACCCGATATCCATCTCAGACCTATATCCATATCAAACCTTCGGGATGAAGGGAGGCGTGGGGGGAGTTTGACAGCGCGTGCGGGCGCACAGCGGGATCCTCCTGGACCCCAAGGCGAAGCGGGGCTGCAAGGACGGGCACTGCCCTTTGAAGGTGGTTGTGACGGGAGGACCTGCCTGTGAAACCCCTGCCGTGCGCCAGGGGAGTCAGCTCTTCCCGAGCTTTGTTCTGCCTCTCGCGCTCTGTCCGGGGAGAGACGATAAACAGGGGGTTTTGGCTGGGATCTACACTAAGTCAGGCAAGAAGGCAAGCTGTTGACTGGGAAACTAGGAGTGATTCTGCCGTGTAAACACAGGAATGCCAATACGCGTAAAACTCTGGCAGAAACGGGGTGTTTTCTGATCCGTCGTGCGTGCAAAACCAGCCTGAAATCCCAAATAATCTTGCTTTTCCAAGAGCATGCAAGATAATAACGTTTGCAGCTTTTTTTTTGCTGGCTTTATTTGTTTTTCTTTAACAAAGTTATGAAGACTAACCGTCCTGTTAGTTGTAATTTACAGCATAGGAAATATTCATTTAAGTTTGGTAAAAACCTTGTTCCAGATTTTATTTGCTTTCCTGGATGTTTTTCATCACCAACTTCTCGTTTTTTTAGTTCTCCTTTTATGTGCTACAATTGTCTGAGTCTCTATTAAACATTTACCTATGGTAAATTAGCAGAGGCTTGTCTAATTTCCCACTGTAGGGGAGAAATAGTTTCAAAGAACCAGGGAGGTCTTTTAAATAAATGTGTCATGGATGAGCTTCTGCTAAGCCTTCCCTGTATGCAGACAATCTGTCTTGAGGTAAGGGAGAACATATGTTTTCATAGGAATGTTTTTAAAGGGGAGGAAAAGCCTGTCACAGTAGCGCAGTCAAGAATATCCGTGCAGCAGTATTTTGTCTATTTTTTTTCTTCATAAGGCCAAATGTTCATTAATTGTCTGTCAAAACTGCTGTCTACGAGCCATTTTTAAACCGTGTGAATAATATCTTGGCAGCACGCAGGGTAATGCTTAAGTCTTTAAAGTAATCTTTTAACTGCGAGTGGTTTGCAGTCAGAAATATTTTGTAAGAATACCAGGAGTAAAGCAGAAGCCCCTCTCAGTTTGTGTAGTGCATTGCTTACAGGAGAGCTTAAAAAAGTCTTCGTGCTGCCATCTGTTCTCCACTTGTCAAGTCTCACTGGAAACCACTGATGCACATGTATTTCCTTACAGCTATTTTAAAGACTTGCATTTATCAGTGTAATCTAATTAGGTCCTTCTTATTAGGTTTGAACATGTAAATATTTGCAGAAATGTGAATAATGTATATATTTTTAATTCTAACCCCTAGTTAATAGATGGCATCTATTTCTAAACATTCCAGGTCATGGAACTTGCTTTCCCCGGTGCGATGGTTTCCCTCTTGTGCTCCCTTTCCCAACTGGGAAGATCTGAACCAGCAAAGAGCTTCTCCATGGGGACCTTTTTTTTCTGGTGAGATTTTTTTTCCACAAACAATTGAAATTTCTGAAATGTGTCTAGTATGTAAACTATTCCCATTGTGAATTCGGCAAACAGTATTTAGCTTATAATGCTGACAATATGTTTATTATGTGTATATATAATAAAATAATTATAATGTCAGCCAAAAGCAGATGCTCTGTCACAGCTCATATTTGAAAGGGGTCAGTCCTGTGTTTATTACCAAACAGAACCGTGTTTAGTGTTTTGCTTCTCCATAAATGTTGGCATTGTTTTTTCCACTTTATCTATACAAATTCCTGCCTGCCTCTCTGGGAAAGCGAATATTACTGCAGTACCTATGTCAAGAGGTGGTATAAAAACGAAAGGATATCATAAGCAGTATTATTAGTAATGCAGCTCAGGTCCTGTTGAAGCCAGGTTCATTAGGGTATGCTCTCTGTACATAGGTAATGCTGTCAGCCCAAAGTATGATCTTTGCAAGGAAATTAGCTGATTCAACTTCTGGATGAATCATTACTTGCCTAAAGATATTATCTAAAATAATATTTTTTTAAGATTATACCCTTTGCAGTTTTCTTAGGTTTTATAATATGCAGTATACTAGAAATACGTGGTATGCAGAGCTCTGAAAAGAATCTAATTCCCAGAACTGAGGTTTTTTTTTATTATTTTATTATCTATTTATTTATTTATTCCTGTTTGTATATCCATGAGAGTATTTAAAATCATTTTAAAAACAATTGTAAGGAAACAAATATTTACTGTCCATTTATTGAAATTGCTTTTCTCTTTAATATTTCCAGCTGATGAATTCTCATTTTATAGAGGAATTTACTCTTTCTAATCCTTACATGTCTGGCTTTGTTCTACTACATTTCATACCATTTATAAGATAAGACTTCTACTTCTTATGCTCTTCACTCTTTCTGTCTTCTAATAATGACTTCTAATTTTGTATCACAGTCCATTTAAGCAGTTTTCGTGGTCATTAATGAAAATTCTTAATAGGAGAAATTCAGGTGGTCATTGAGGCAATCTTCGAACCTCAGGGATGCTCTTGAAGAGCAACTTTCTTTCCATGTCAGGTGATGAAGTGTCTGGTTCTGATCTCCCTGTTCATCAGGCTCTTTTCTAAATTGTCTCATAGACAGCTGAGGGGGTCATTTTTCAAACAGCCCTTACATAAACCTGTTAGGAGCATTGAAAAAGAACAAGGTGACCAAGTTCTGGGGCTCGTCATCTGGAAAGCGTGGGTAAGAGCAGTGGAGCTGGGACAACTGCCTGGAAACACCAAAAAGGGAATAAGCCCTGGGATCTGCTGCTCAGTCCACAGCAAGTACTGCTCTCCTCTCACGTAGCTGGAGTTCAACAGGAAAGCACTGATGGATAAATAATATTTTGGAAAAGGAAGAGCTTTCCAGAAAGTCTTCTGGGCCCTGGAGACACCTGGATTTGAAATCGGAAAGGGCTGCCTTGGCAGTGTACATCTAAGAAAACATGTCTTTTTACAAAGTAGGAGACATAATCGGAAATGGGTGAAAAAGGTTATGAAATTTTTACCTGGCCACAAATTCAGCATGATATATTATCCGAGTAGATGATAGCTTTGCATGCTAGAAGGAATGTGTAGAAATAGTAAGGTCTTATTATTTTCTTGTTAATGTTTATGATGCTGTTGGTAAAACACCATTTTCTGTTCTAAGATTTCTCTTTCCCACCCCTTGAAATGTCTTACCAGAATGAGCAAACAGCTGGAAAGCTCAAGCTCATCACTTGGAGTCTTTATACCCAGGTTGGATTCTCTCTAGAGAAGCGATTTATTCAACAAGTCGTAGTTTTAATGCACAAATGAGTTGAGGAAATTGACTGGTGCTAGGCAGGAGGTCACTAGTTGGCTATTGGTTTCTCTTAGAAACTATAGAAGCTCAGTATATAAAATTTCAAAGCTGTTCGGGGAGAACAAGCATCTGTTGGCTTGTGTGGCCTACTGCAGTAGTGCTTACCCATAGAAAAACGAAAATCTTTAAAGAATCTATAATGAAAGCTCACTTCTTTAGGCACGAAATTCCCCTGCACTGTATTGTAGGAATTCTATTTCCTCTCCTGCAATTCTGTCTTCATTCTGTATTTATTACTTTAGCTCAAAGTTTTGTTCTGCCGATATTTCTTTTAGCATTACCTGAAAGGGCAGCTTAGTGCAACACGGTCGTCGTGTTGTGCACAGGGAGAAGGCCCATTCAAAAGCTGGGCTGTCTTTGAGGATTAGCTTACAAAGTTTTCCTTCTATGAATGTTTTAGTGAATATACTCCCGCTCCTTTGGCTTCATTCCCCAGCACAACCCCTATGGTCACCTCTGCTCCCGCTCTTACCGTCTGCAGCTTCAGAGGAATCTTTCTTCCCAGCAGCGTGCGGTGCCCTGGGCACGTCCTGCCCACAGCAGCGCTGGGCAACGTCTTGCTGCTCGGCGCAAAGTTGCTCGGCCTTCCACTGCCCCAGTTCAGTCTCGCCAGAAAGGAATTTGCTGTATTTATAGTCACGAGGCCTGCTGAAGCAGCGCTGCGGGGAACATAAATCTCTCGGTGAATGTGGTTTTGTTTCAGTATTAACAGTTGGTGCAAAGAAGCCTCTGGGGGAATCTGTTATCCAGTTTATCCAGTTTTTACAAGTGAAATGAAGCCCTGTGTGCAGTAACAGCAAGTGGGAGAAAGCTCCTTGTCCCCAGGTCATTAACTAGTGCTGTTAACTTTGCCTTGGGACCTTTGCTTTCCTGGTAGGCAGGTGGATATCTACCTTGCAATAGCTGCTCCCCAAGGCATGTTGATGTGCTGTATGTGTGTGCATTCCTTAATACAGATACCAGGGCATGATGAAATCATGTCCAAATACGTGCTAAGTAGGAATACCCTTAGGAGACCCAACGCATTTAAAGGTAGGGGACCGTTTGTGTTGTGCCCTGGGATGCTGCCCTCTTAGGAATACCAGCAGCAGCAGCCAAACCTGCTACCTGCTAACCCACAGCAGAAGGAGGTGCCTTCCCGGGCTGCTGGAGGGAGCTGCTCCATCTGCTCGTGCCTGCTCACTTGGAACGCCGACCAGCAACGAAGGGAACAGATTGGGAAGCTTTTCCAGCAGGAAATGTCCGTGAGCCCCATCCCAGCAGCAGGCACATCTAGTGTGCCTGATGTTAACGAGAGCTGCAGGCACACGTGTCAGGCCACACTTGAGCCTATATTTCTCATATTGCCTATGCGAGCTTGTCACCAATTATTACCTTAAGCCTTTGGCCAGATTATTGCAAAAAATACTGCGTCCTGTTGATACTTGACAGCATGCAGTCTTTGAATCATATATACAGATTTAGCTTTTGAACTTGTAGCCTCTTTGATTTATTCACTGCTGCCTCAGGAGTTTCTGTCTGTTTTAAAATCATGTCTGAGCTGTATTACTCATTGGAGTTGTTTCGTTGCTTGGCTGCTCTGTGGCTCCGTGCTTCCTTTCACTTACTGCTTATCTTAATCACCCTTAGCCTCAGCAATGTACCAGTCACCATTTTGATTTCATTTTCATTAGGCTTGTGCCTGCATAATAGAATGAAAATAGTGGAAATTTCCTTTTAATCCAGATGCTAGTCTAAGTCAGCTGTACTTGTTTTGAAAGAAACTGCAGCCTCATTAAGTTGTAACATTCATTTAGTTCCTGCCTGCTTAGACATGCTGTGAAGAATGTATCATCTGCTGCTTTTCAACCCCAGCCTTTGTATCGGCTTATTTGTAAATGCAAGTGTGATGTTAGGCAGTAAATTAACCTCAGGGAGCTCTTACCAGGAGCTTGAAATGCCCCTGTTACAAATGCCACGATGTGATCCCACGGCAAACAGCGCTTGGCTTTTGCTTTGGGAACGTGGTGGAACAGCCCGAGCGCTCCAACTTCTTCTAGTGCAATAAGATAAATGGTCAAATGAGGGTGCGAGTACATATGGGGAGAGCACGTTTAGAACAAAAATGCAGCTTGGCTTCTAATTGACATTCTTAGTGCATAAAAACATACAAATAAGGCAAAGCATCCATGAAATATTTGCTTATGCGTAGTGCTGAAATTTGGAGTGTGGTAGATGAGATGCGTTTTACTTCTTATCCCGTTTCTTGCAGTTGTCTGTGCTGGTTCCTGGGGTTATTCCTGGGCAGGTTCCACTGTCCTTGTGGAACCTCACAAGGTTCCTCTCTGCTCAACTCTCCATCCTGTCCAGGTCCCTCCGAATGGCAGCGCAGCCCTCAGGAGTGTCGGCCACTCCATCCAGTTGGGTGTCACCTGCAGATTGCTGAGGGTGACTCTGTGCCCTCGTCCAAGTCACTGATGAACAAGAACAGCACCAGGCCCAGGACTGACCCTTGCGGGACACCGCTGGCCTCCAGCCAGACTCAGCCCCATTTATCAGCACCCTCTGGGCTCTGCCATCCAGNTCCAGCCACGCTCGGCCCCATTTATCAGCACCCTCTGGGCTCTGCCATCCAGCCAGGAATCCCTACAGCACATGTTGTAGGAATAAGAACCGTAAGAATTGCTGAAAGCAAGAAGGGCTTAGAAAAAGCACAGGAAACAGATGGAAATAGATGTCTCTGCAGATAGAAGTAATTTAAAAATAGAAAGCATCTACGCAAGGGAG
The DNA here is from genome assembly GCA_013389825.1 of Crypturellus undulatus. Lineage (NCBI taxonomy): Eukaryota > Metazoa > Chordata > Aves > Tinamiformes > Tinamidae > Crypturellus > Crypturellus undulatus. Next base: position 149,093 of record VWPW01014662.1, read on the forward strand.
GGGTGTCAAGACAATACTGGCACAGTAAGAGCCAGAAGACGAGGATGACATTGTATTTGATTAGTTGTAATTCAGTTAGGGAGCTGTGGCAGCCTGGAACCAGAAGGGATGTCACCAGGACATGTTTTTTCTCTGATCATATGTCCGTAGAGAATAAGCAGTTCTCTTCTATCTTTTGTTCTCCCTGTTTTTTCTTATTTATTTGAGAGGTAAGGCTTTGTGTAAAGGGAAGGTGCCTCTGGGAGGACGGAACATGGGGTAAATGGAATTCGTAAAGAATAAAATGAGTAGTTTCTAATATTGCTTCTAGATTCTGCATGATTTCTGTGGAAAGTTTCAGTCACCTAGACTGCTAGTTTCATACTGTAAAAGTGATTCCTTAGCTTCTCTGCTCACTCTTCTAAATAAGAGCCCGTGGTATTTGTGTATGCCTGTCTTGTCTGGTTCTGCTTTCTTCCAGCGCTGATGTTTACCTGCACAGAGGTGCTGCAAATGAGTATATTCTTCATCCTTCCAACATCTCCTCCCATTGCCTTTGTGCAAAGCTGAAAGGCTTTGCATACAATACCGAGTTTGATTGGAAACCACACCTAGAGAGAAGACTCACTGGGCACAAGGAGTGTGTTGTTTTGTTTCCAAGCAAAGAAATAAAGAAAGGGTGGATTGGATCTAGTGGATGGTCAAAGTAAAGATGAAAGTGGGATTGGAAAAGAGAGAAGATAGAAAATGATGTTTTTCACAGTTTCTTGGACTTAAAGCATTAGGCCAAAGTGTTGAAACAACTAAGCAGTTGGCTTAAAACAAACAAAAAAGCTAATCGGACGTGTAGTAGTTATGTGATTCTGGGGGGATCTGGAGGGATTTTTGCAAGGCCTGAAGTAGGAATATGTAAGTCAGATGTTCACAGAGAATAAGCACAGATGAAAGACGTATTTGTGGAGAGCGTTTGCAGGTGAGTGTTAAGCAGTGGTCTGTGATTCCTAAGCCAGTAGCTTAGGAAATTTTCCTTAATTTTTCCTTAACTGCTGGCTGCTGGTTGTCAGCGGTGAGTATGAGCTGTGGTTCCATGTAGTTGACTTTGCTTATTGCACTAGATACTGGAGAAATACCATTTTAGAGAGAAAACTCTCTGAGCTGTGCTATGAATCAAAAGATGGGAGGTAAAACAGGTACTTGGAGAGGTCCCCTGGACCTGACCGTACCCGGAACAAGAGATGTCTGGCATTTGGTTGGAAGTACGTATAAAGCAGTTGGTTTTGCTTTGGAGGGAGNTTAATTTTTTCTTAACTGCTGGCTGCTGGCTGTTGTCAGCGGTGAGTATGAGCTCCATGTAGTTCCATGTTCCATGTAGTTGACTTTTCTTATTGCACTAGATACTGGAGAAATACCATTTTAGAGAGAAAACTCTCTGAGCTGTGCTATGAATCAAAAGATGGGAGGTAAAACAGGTACTTGGAGAGGTCCCCTGGACCTGACCGTACCCGGAACAAGAGATGTCTGGCATTTGGTTGGAAATACGTATAAAGCAGTTGGTTTTGCTTTGGAGGGAGAAATATACTCTAACATGAAGGAATTTCTTACTGAAAGAAGTGAGATTTTATTTCAGTAGATAAAATGAAGTTAATTTGGGGCTGTTTTTCTGGTGAGAAATGGCTCAGTAAACCAAATTTTCTCTTCAGCGATGAGTTTGAAGTCCAGATGAGTCTGACGAGCCGTTTTGTTAAAGCAACTGATGCTGTGTGATAAAAATCAAATCCTGCTTCCCACGCTGATTATTCCACTCAATTCTGGGCTATAGTCTACTTGGGTGTTGCAATTCTCAAGATATGCAACTATCTGACCATCACTGCTAGACCGCGGCAGTTAACTGTGATTGTCTGCAGTTCTGGATAGCTCTGCTATGCTGTTTTATTCAAATTAAATGTATTTTTAAAAATCTTTCTTTCCTTAAAGAAAGGAAGAATCCTCTTTGGAAAAATCCCTCTAGGAGGAAGGAAGTTTGGGAAGTGAAGTGCCCATTTTGTGCCAGACCACAGTAGCTACAAAATGCAGTGTATTTCCCCAGCACAGCTCATCTGCCCCTAGGCTGTATAACCTGGAGTGCTTCTGTCTTTGAGGATGAGGGGTGTCCAGATGACTGATACCTAGAGCATGGTAAAATGACATGCACACTTGGTGCTGGAACCTTTTATTTAATATCAACAATATTCCTTTTTTTCTATTTTATTTTCCTATTTTATTCGATCAAGAAAACAGGTGAAATGCCTCAGCTTATCTTAGAACAGAGTAAAACTAAGATTTAAATGAAAAACATAAACAATGAAACAAAACTCAACCCTTCCAAAGCAGCTGATTTTATTTTATCAAAAGGAATAACACTTCACTTTTTTTTTTTCAAAATGAATATACACATTTTTTTCCAAAGAGAAAAGCTTCTGCTGAAACTGTTCCTGTTGCTGGCATGCTTTTGTCCTTGACTAGCCCTGGCAATAGCATAGATTATCTCCCTCCCACTTTTCCTTATGAATTACAAATTACCAGGCCAGGCACACTGTTACAGTTACAGTACAGATTACTTAATATATTCAGATTTTCATTTATTATTTAACTCTGTGCTTAAGAGTAGGCGGTTTTTGAGAACTCAAAGGAAATGCCCCAGAGAAGTGCATAATATTTTTTTTTTTTAAGCAACAAGCAACTTTGATGTCATAGGTTGGCATGAAATATCAAGTTAACACGTTAGGCTTTTGCATTATTTGGAGTTTCTCAAAGCAGGAATATATTTTCTCAGTTTCAGCTTTATTCTAGAGGAAACATTTTCTAATCACTTAAGCCAGGCTTCTGCTGTTGTGTTTAAGTTAGCTGAGAATGCTGGTTTTCTGCTCTCCCTCCTTGAACTAGGACACATTCAGGTCGAGTGTAGTCTGTACGCTCCTCGTTCATCATTTTGGGTGTATAAATATAACAGCTCTCCCTCGGCTCGTCCAGTCCCATAAATATCCCCTTCNAGCTGTGGCAGCCTGGAACCAGAAGGGATGTCACCAGGACATGTTTTTTCTCTGATCATATGTCCGTAGAGAATAAGCAGTTCTCTTCTATCTTTTGTTCTCCCTGTTTTTTCTTATTTATTTGAGAGGTAAGGCTTTGTGTAAAGGGAAGGTGCCTCTGGGAGGACGGAACATGGGGTAAATGGAATTCGTAAAGAATAAAATGAGTAGTTTCTAATATTGCTTCTAGATTCTGCATGATTTCTGTGGAAAGTTTCAGTCACCTAGACTGCTAGTTTCATACTGTAAAAGTGATTCCTTAGCCTCTCTACTCACTCTTCTAAATAAGAGCCCGTGGTATTTGTGTATGCCTGTCTTGTCTGGTTCTGCTTTCTTCCAGCGCTGATGTTTACCTGCACAGAGGTGCTGCAAATGAGTATATTCTTCATCCTTCCAACATCTCCTCCCATTGCCTTCGTGCAAAGCTGAAAGGCTTTGCATAAAATACTGAGTTTGATTGGAAACCACACCTAGAGAGAAGGCTCACTGGGCACAAGGAGTGTGTTGTTTTGTTTCCAAGCAAAGAAATAAAGAAAGGGTGGATTGGATCTAGTGGATGGTCAAAGTAAAGATGAAAGTGGGATTGGAAAAGAGAGAAGATAGAAAATGATGTTTTTCACAGTTTCTTGGACTTAAAGCATTAGGCCAAAGTGTTGAAACAACTAAGCAGTTGGCTTAAAACAAACAAAAAAGCTAATCGGACGTGTAGTAGTTATGTGATTCTGGGGGGATCTGGAGGGATTTTTGCAAGGCCTGAAGTAGGAATATGTAAGTCAGATGTTCACAGAGAATAAGCACAGATGAAAGACGTATTTGTGGAGAGCGTTTGCAGGTGAGTGTTAAGCAGTGGTCTGTGATTCCTAAGCCGGTAGCTTAGGAAATTTTCCTTAATTTTTCCTTAACTGCTGGCTGCTGGTTGTCAGCGGTGAGTATGAGCTGTGGTTCCATGTAGTTGACTTTGCTTATTGCACTAGATACTGGAGAAATACCATTTTAGAGAGAAAACTCTCTGAGCTGTGCTATGAATCAAAAGATGGGAGGTAAAGCAGGTACTTGGAGAGGTCCCCTGGAGCTGACCATACCCGGAACAAGAGATGTTTGGCATTTGGTTGGAAATACGTGCAAAGAAGTTGGTTTTGCTTTGGAGACAGAAATATACTCTAACATGAAGGAATTTCTTACTGAAAGAAGTGAGATTTTATTTCAGTAGATAAAATGAAGTTAATTTGGGGCTGTTTTTCTGGTGAGAAATGGCTCAGTAAACCAAATTTTCTCTTCAGCGATGAGTTTGAAGTCCAGATGAGTCTGACGAGCCGTTTTGTTAAAGCAACTGATGCTGTGTGATAAAAATCAAATCCTGCTTCACACGCTGATTATTCCACTCAGCTCTGGGCTATAGTCTCCTTGGGTGTTGCAGTTCTCAAGATATGCAACTATCTGACCATCACTGCTAGACCGCGGCAGTTAACTCTGATTGTCTGCAGTTCTGGATAGCTCTGCTGTGCTGTTTTATTCAAATTAAATGTATTTTTTAAAATCTTTCTTTCCTTAAAGAAAGGAAGAATCCTCTTTGGAAAAATCCTTTGGGGAGGAAGGAAGTTTGGGAAGTGAAGTGCCCATTTTGTGCCAGACCACAGTAGCTACAAAATGCAGTGTATTTCCCCAGCACAGCTCATCTGCCCCTAGGCTGTATAACCTGGAGTGCTTCTGTCTTTGAGGATGAGGGGTGTCCAGATGACTGATACCTAGAGCATGGTAAAATGACATGCACACTTGGTGCTGGAACCTTTTATTTAATATCAACAATATTACTTTTTTTCTATTTTATTTTCCTATTTTATTCGATCAAGAAAACAGGTGAAATGCCTCAGCTTATCTTAGAACAGAGTAAAACTAAGATTTAAATGAAAAACATAAACAATGAAACAAAACTCAACCCTTCCAAAGCAGCTGATTTTATTTTATCAAAAGGAATAACACTTCACTTTTTTTTTTTCAAAATGAATATACACATTTTTTTCCAAAGAGAAAAGCTTCTGCTGAAACTGTTCCTGTTGCTGGCATGCTTTTGTCCTTGACTAGCCCTGGCAATAGCATAGATTATCTCCCTCCCACTTTTCCTTATGAATTACAAATTACCAGGCCAGGCACACTGTTACAGTTACAGTACAGATTACTTAATATATTCAGATTTTCATTTATTATTTAACTCTGTGCTTAAGAGTAGGCGGTTTTTGAGAACTCAAAGGAAATGCCCCAGAGAAGTGCATAATATTTTTTTTTTTTAAGCAACAAGCAACTTTGATGTCATAGGTTGGCATGAAATATCAAGTTAACACGTTAGGCTTTTGCATTATTTGGAGTTTCTCAAAGCAGGAATATATTTTCTCAGTTTCAGCTTTATTCTAGAGGAAACATTTTCTAATCACTTAAGCCAGGCTTCTGCTGTTGTGTTTAAGTTAGCTGAGGATGCTGGTTTTCTGCTCTCCCTCCTTGAACTAGGACACATTCAGGTCGAGTGTAGTCTGTACGCTCCTCGTTCATCATTTTGGGTGTATAAATATAACAGCTCTCCCTCGGCTCGTCCAGTCCCATAAATATCCCCTTCCTCAGCCAGTTTCTTTTGGGCTTATCTCGGCCAGTTTCTTTGGGCAGCTCTGTGTTTTGTGCTAGCTTTAGAGAGGATTTTTTTAGGCTGTTGTTGCTGTTGTTCTATAGCAGGTTGTTGAAATTCAACAGTCGTGTGCGTGCTTTTCACAACCCAAAAGCAGGAAATAAGCCAATAGTGCAAGGAGAAAGTTGTATTAATCTCTGTAAAAATTAACCCGAGTCCTTATAAAATACTTTGCTCAGCTTTCCTAAATGGTATTCTTTGTTATAAACAGTATTTTTATACATGAAATTAAAATCAAAACAAAAAAAGAAATTATTCCTGGTCATATTCATGGTAGTATTTTCTAGAATCATATTTTTGAGCTCAAGATTAAGATTATCACTGTTTTACTCATCATCAATGTTGTTATCTTACAACAGAAAATGGTATGGAAGATTCCATCGCACTGTTAACTGTAGGAGTAATAACATCTTTTGAGAATATTTATCCTTTTTTCATTCACTTTCATTTTTCATTCACTTTTTCATCACTTTCTGAAGTGTAGTTAAAATTTTCAGGAAAGAATAATTTGGAGAAAGTCTACACGATTACCGAGCAAACTTAAATTTTGCTACGAAGTTTATTAATAGGTGAGTTGATTAATGCACGTGACTTGCTCACAAAAGGATCCTCAGTATCTTTCTAATGCATGTAGGGTGCAGAACCATCACTAATCAGCAGGTCAGCTACATTTTTAAATCCAGTTTTGGGTTCAGAGCCTCTCTGATGATTAGGGCTTGTCAATGCAGCAAGTTTACTGCAGGCTCCTTTTCTTTCTTTCTAGAGGAAAATGTCCTGCATCCACACAACCCGACTCCTGCAGGGACGCAGTCCGTCAGTTGAGGAGCACCCTCCACTCGTCTTTTAAAGCCAAGCCTGGCTTTGGAAAGCTGCCATGAGGTAAGTGCTGTGGCTCTTTGCAATGTCTCTGTTTCAGCAGCTCGCCACAATTGATGCTTTTCTCCTAAAGTTTCCATTTCTTTATACAATCTTCACTGTAATCTTCACTGTATTTGGAAGCAGTCCCTTCAAATGTCTGGTTTCCTTGCACACATCAGAGTTTTGAGGTTAAAACANTGTCTCTGTACCAGCAGCTCGCCACAATTGATGCCTTTCTCCTAAAGATTCCATTTCTTTATACAACCTTCACTGTAACTGTCCCTTATTTGGAAGCAGTCCCTTCAAATGTCTGGTTTCCTTGCACACATCAGAGTTTTGAGGTTAAAACACACTTAACTACCGTGAGATGCCAAGCAGGTACAGGAACAGAGCACTTGTTTTACAGTCTTTCTTTCCTTACACGTGCCTGCCCATTCACTCAATTTCTGCCTCTGTGAGATTTCACCAAGTGCAAGTCAAGTTGGCACACAGGAAAACGCTGCTGTTTAGATTTTGCATTTGATCTGGTAATAGGGTACTTGAGGTGGTAAGAAATTGAAACGATCGTTCTTTACCTGGCTCAAAGCTAGAGTAAAACTCCAAGCCTTAAGCTAAGGTCGTGTGAGAAGCTGACCTTTCAAGCTTAAACTGCAGTTTCTAAATAGCTCTTTGGGGAGAAGGGAGCAGATCACAGAACTCCAGTTGAGACCGTTAATTTTCCCTCACCTTGTGCACAGCAGAGGACTTTCTCTGTGCTCCAGGGCCGTGCCTTGCTTTGGAAGTGATATAATCTGTGCCCGCTGCAGTTTTAGCTCTTTGTTTGCTTGAGTCACCCTTTCCTGTGCATTTTCCAGCTCTGCATTGCCCTTGAGGTGAGAGGACCGAAATCCTGCGCTTTCTTGCAGGGATGGGTGAATCACGGGTTTGTTTAGTGACTTTATGATTTCTGTTTTGTCCTTCCTTTCCTTTTGACTGGTTCTGCGAATTGCCTTGGTTTGCATTTTTTGACTGATATGCAATACCTAGCTGACATTTTCCACCAATCTCACTTAAAACCTTCAGGTCTCGTTCCAGCTGTTTTAAGGAACATAATTTAAAAATAAACTTAGCATTTTTCTTGAAAGACTATTTCGTATACGAGTCTTTCTCCCAACTCAGGGTGAGCATTTTCTACAACCTCGTATTGTGTTGTCACTTTGTTCTGCAAGAAAAGAGTTTTCTTTTTCATTCCTGTGATAGGATAGAGTCGAAGACCCAGTATATCATTAGCTGATGAATGCTGTCATATGCTTCTTTTTTTCTTTCCTATTTATATTTCACCATTTGATTGAAAATTTCTGGCCATATTGAGGCCGCTCTTAATTTCTCCGTCACGTTCAACATAAGCATGGATTTTACAGCCCTTAACATTTGCAAATATTAGTATTCAACGCTCTTTTCTCCTTTTTTTCAAATAGCTGAAGTTGTGTTGAGCGGGATCCCCAACTTTGTGTATTGAGCAACAAGGGGATCCCCGCAGTGTGGCTGAAGAGCAGGACGAAGCCGGGGGCTGAGCGGAGCCAGGGGTGAGTGCGACAGCAGAGCAGGTGCCGAGAGCGAGTTTGCATAACTAATTGCTAATTTGCATAACCATTTATAATTAATTTAAATTTTAATATCCATTTAATTGTCTGTATTTCCATTTATTGCTGCTTTTACTTATTTTCCTCCTCATTGTAAAATGTTGCCTGAAGTCCGAGTGGTGTGATGAACGGTGCCTCCAGTCAGCACCGAATGTAAATGCCATCCCACACAAAGCTAACAAGGACGATGCCATCACAATTAATTTTTCAGCTAGTGTGTATAACGCGCTTCAAGATCTAAGGGAAGATTAGAAGTGCTAAATATTGTATTAATGTAGAAGCAGGTTCAGGCTATAATGTATTTATGATGCAGATCATAGCTGCAAAGGCATAAAACAGTTTCTGCTGAACCGAGGTCTCATCTTTGACTCCTGTAAGATCTGAATTATGTCCGAAGCAGGAGCAGAAGGGGCTCAGCCGCAGATAAGATGCCCGTAAACTTCATCAATAATTATATTTACTGCTCCCAAGATTTGTAATGGAAAATCTGCAGGATCTCATGAAAGCCAGAGCACTGAAAGAAAAAATAAGAACATAACAGAAAACTGAGAGGAGTTTAACTAAGCTATCAGAAAATGCTAGAAGAACAAAAACCTGATTTCTGGCAGCAAAACCTCTGTCAACAGCTTTCTGTAAATTATTTCCAAAAACTGAACGGAGCAAAATAGAACTATTTGGTAGCAGACAGTGATGCAAATAACCTCGAGCTAATTGGATATACTTCCTGTTAGGAAGTGCAAATGGTGTTTTGCTCCATAAAACCATCTAGCCGGTGCTCTCTGTGATTTTGCTTTGTTTTCATAACAATAGAGCTGGACCAGAGGGAGCTCGCCAGAAGAATAGAAACGAGAGCAGCATTGCCCCCAGCTCCAAATCTGTTCAAGAGAAGTAATGTCCAATTAAAAACAATACAAAAAACTTGATAACGTTCAGTTCCCTTAGGGGTACTTAGCAGCTCTGGATAATCAAGTTTTGGAAAGCCACTGTAACCTAGCTAATGCTTGACAGATGGCAACGCGTACAGGGAATAAGATAGTAGTTGTTACCCTTTCTGGAAGGGTTGGAATGAAGCTGAAGTATGCAGTAAAAACTGAAGAACCTGCATTATTTACTAGCTATCCTATTATCCTACTAGTTATCCTACTAGTTGTCCTTGTAACTCACTGATATTTGGCTTCTGGAAAGAAAAGCGACCATCCTTTTGCAGCAAGAGGGAGGTTTGTGTCCACAGATGGGTCAGTTGGTCTGTTTATCTGTCTGTCGCTGGGTGAAGTGGTATACGAGTTACTTGGGTAAATGCAGTGGTGGTTTCTTGTGTTTACTCATCGTATCTGGTCATTTCAGGAAAGCAGCTTGCAAAAATGAAAGGGGTTATTTGCATGGCGAGGACAATCTACCCATGGCCCAGATTTTGACCAAGTACAAGGCATGTCTGGCTGCACAGCATCAATCTCTGGGGTTGCTGGTATCTCTCTACCTCCCGGTAACATGTCTCTGGATGAAAATTTTCTTAGTCTGGACATACTGTTGATTCATTTCTGAAGGTCCTTTGTAATTGACAACGTAAGGAGGAAATGTTTTAGTGTGTTAAAATTCTGCCGTGCTTTATATCTCCGTGATAATTTGTGGCATAGAATCCTGTGTGTGAATCATGCGCTCTAAAACAAAACATTTTTTGTTGTTTTTAAGCCAGCTGCGGGTGACGTTGCATCTTGATTTCCTAGGCTGCACTAGTGCTTTGGATACTCTGTAGCCCTCCGTAGCCCTGGAATCGGGATGCTGAGGTGGGAAGAGGTGCAGAGCTGCCTATGTGCTGCCAAACTGTGGTACAGGTAGTGCCCACACACACTTCATCTCTTTTCCACGGAGATGACTTTGCTTCAATGACACAGCTCAGGCCGCATGAGACTTCCTTCACCAGCCAAAAACCACTGTGTGTCCAGTGGCTGAGAACATTTCCTGCAGGGATCTGGTCTCAGGGGTGGCTTTCGAATGGGGTTACACAAATACCACCGAGCAGGGTGGTGTAAAATTTTGTGCCATGTAAATCTGAAGGTATTGGCCACAGAGATGTCAAGGAAGGCTTTAATCTTGATCCAGAAGAAAGCAAAACAAGGTCTGGTAGATGAATCTTGCATCCATGCTTGAGAATATTGAGCAATAGGAGTTTTGCAGCCATAGCCCTTATGGATCAAAAGGGCGACTAAAAGGTCCAGTTAGTAATGCAGATGGGCTGGTTTTAAACCCATTTTCTCCTTCTTATTGCTGGGAATCTGATTTTAGATGCAGCTGCAGAAATCACTGAAAGGAAAGCGATCAAGTTACTCCTGAGGAGAGACCGGGGTATCCGGAAGGTCTTAGACCTTAGAGAGAACTTTGCTGTGCAGGTGAGGAACAGTCTAGACACCAGAATGTCCAGTGCANGGATCAAAAAGGCAACTAAAAGGTCCAGTTTGTAATGCAGATGGGCTGGTTTTAAACTCATACTGTCCTCCTTTTTGCTGGGAATCTGATTTTAGGTGCCGCTGCAGAAATCCCTGAAAGGAAAGCGATCAAGTTACTCTTGAGGAGGGTTTCCAGAAGGTTTTAGACCTTAGAGAGAACTTTGCTGTGCAGGTGAGGAACAGTCTAGACACCAGAATGTCCAGTGCACCCGGGTACTCACCTGTGTCCCCAGGGAAAGGGGACGTCTCGATGAGGCCTTGCATGGGCCAGAACAGGGCAGAAGATGCCACATCTGCTTAGGTCCTGCTCCTTGGTAGTGCCCTTTTACCCCGCCTGCTATTGGTGTTGTTGCTGCCCAGTAACTGTGGAAATATGTGCCTCCAGCTTGCTTGCATTTCCAGCTACAAGAGCTTCAGGTGGTAACATTAAATGACTTTCGAAAAGTCCAGTGACCGAATTTTTCTTCTGTTGCTGAGTCAGCCCAGAGGTCCCTCAGAGCAAAATTATATAGGTGTGCTAAATGAGATCTTAAAATGAGAATACGGTAACAACATTACAGCTTTCAAATCTCTCTGATCTAAAGCCCTCGTTCTGTATTTCCAGGGGGCCAAATACAACACTCTGCATCAGCCAGCTCTCCGGCCCCGATGCCGCTGAGCCGACCTCAGGGTAGAAACCTGCCCTTTGCAGCAGCTCTCCATGGAGCCTGTACTTCTTGCAGCCCTGATGTTCTCTCCCTGAAGACAGAAGCTTCCTAAGCAGCCTCTGCTAGTCCATTTCAATTCCTTGTTCTGCACAGATTTCATTCTGCTAACGACCACCTTAGCCCAGAAGAGTCTCATCTCAGGCAGCGTTTAGTGCTTGTTTAGTGCATTCAGATATAATAGGCGGTCTTATCACAATGTTTATGGTGAGAAATCCAAACAGCTGATAACTCAGAGGGATGTGTCAGGCACGTGTTTTGTTCATGGCGCTTTTGACAGATGAGCCGTAAAAAGCAAAGCCCAAAAATCTGCTTTCCACGAGTTACTGCTTCCTGCAGCCTTGGCTGTTTGTTGCCATCAGCTTTGTCACTCCCATCCTCACTTTCCCCATCCTGTTGTTTCTCACTTTACCCACTTTATCCCACATCAGGTGCATTTTCTTGCAGATGGACCCGCTCAGGAGTTCTTAAGCCATCTTAAAGTAAGTTTTACGTTCTGGCACACTTGAAATTCTTGTAAAAACACTCAGCTGGGGTGCATGTTGCTAGCGTTTGTTCTCTTTTTCTAACGTGGTTTAAATCCATTGAATTTACTAGACTTTTAAGGCTTAAAATATCTTAATATAGGCTAGAGATGTAAGAGCTTAGAGAAAATCCTTTCCAAGTTTAGGAGCATAGAAAGAAGTTAATTAAAGGCGACCAAGAAAATACAAATGTTAGAAAAAA
>VWPW01014665.1:0-49309 GCA_013389825.1 Crypturellus undulatus
CATAAGTCCCCTCTAATATTGTTTAACTGAAAGCATTGTACTGTGACCACTGTTTGGCACTTACAAGTAATAATCTGTGCATTATAAGCAAAACAAATTTTTTGTGTTCTGAATAACTTAACACATGTGGTTCCCGTGCATTATTTGGACTGTGTTTCATAGGTTGCACAGCAACAGGTTGATACTTGAAATTCCCATCTCTGTTTTGGCTGTCACTTAATTTTTCTGTGCTTTACTGCTGAAGCCACCTGCTTTGTCATAGTGGGATACAAGAAGTGCTGCCCGTATGTTATTAAACACAATGTGTTCCACAAACATTTGGATCTGCTGTCAACTACAGCCCTTTGCAGATGGCTAGTAAGATGCCCTCTCCTAGCATAAATGATGCAATAACTTTATTAAAATCTGTTTACAGCTAAACTCAATTGTTTTTTTCTTGGCCAGAACAATGTGAATAGTAAGGCTTATTACAAAGATTAGAATGACATTTTATACTGAAGTTTAAGCAACTTCTTCAGGATAGGTATTTTATTTTGAATTTATTGTATATTTTGAATAGTTTCTAAAATGGTGCAAAAAAACTTTAAACGAAGGGTTCAGTTGTGTCTGACATTGCACCAATGCAAGAGGACTTGCACCTCTAGGTGCTTAAACTACTGAAACCTTGACTTGGGGTGACTTAGAGCCTCAGTAGACTTGGAAAATAATGCATTTCTTCTGCACTCATCCTTCATTTTCCCAGAAAGGTATTTGGCATGTCTCAGGTGGCTAACTTTGTGTTGTTGTGTACTATGGTGCTTGTTATTGTTGACACATTGTTTGTTCATCTTATGCATATATTAAAAAATACAGGGTAGTTATTTGTGCAGTTCCTGTAGGATTCCAAGAGAGCTTCTAGCTGGTGTCAAGACTCAGTTATGCTTCTAGAAGGATTTTTTTAAGAAGAATGAAGGATTTTATAGGTTCTACTAAAACATCACTCGCAATGTCTTGCATTAAAATTTTCTCTTCAGTTATATGCACTTAATGCATCTTCATTATTTGGAGAGTTTGTTTAGAAGTTCAAGGTCCAATTATTATATTGGAGCAAAAGCTGGAGAATTTTTAATTATGTTTTATAGGATAATTACATGGCCTTTCAGACCTTGAGCAGAATTTGGGCCACTGCACAGGCAGATAACAAATGTCTGATTGCTTGGTGCTGTGTTTGCAGATTGTGTGGGTTGATAAAAACAGATTGAGGCTACTGCATATAATCCTGCTGTCCGTATTGCAAAGAGGATGCTCAAAAGCTGAAGTGAGCACAGAAAAGAGCTAGAAGATGACCACAATATTGGAGGAAAAATGCTTAAAAGGGATTGTTCCATTTAATATAACAAGATGAGAGTTAATGATGACCAAAGTTATTTCTCCACAGATAGCCTTTAATCTAGAAAAAGGGGCTGGGAAGAACCAGTAATTGGAATGAGACCAATCTCACTGTAGAAAAAATGGTGGGTATTTTTATCATTATGTGGTTAGTTACTGGAACAAAGTGAGAAGACAGTAATAAATTCTTAATCAGGGTCTTGACAGCTTTTCCAAAATCTGCTGTAGTGAAAATTCAAGTTAATGTTTCCTCAAACATCAGTTTGCAAAGTGTATTGGTTATATTATAAACATATTTGAATGAGAATATCAAATGGCATTGAGCAGTATGAATTGATTGCAAGTAGCATCTAACCTCATGAGAGCTCCAGCCTGCTCCGCAGTAGCCAGTCTTGCACATGCATCACACAAGAAAAAAAATACCCTCCTAAAACTACTTTTATTAGAATAGGATGGGATATTTAAGATGAGGAATAAATTGTTTAGCGCACTTTAGCAAGCGAAGTCTGAAGAAATCTTTCTAAAATGCACATAAGTACCCAGTTACACTCCATTAATGGGATTAGTTGAGTATTAAGTTTATTCAGCCCAGAGTCATTAATGTAAAGAAAAAAGACAATTTCGTAATAAAATTAATTAATTATCATTTAAGGTTATTGGGATGCTCAAATGAGGAAGTGGAATAGCCTGCAGCCTGCCATATCTGCTTGCTATCATACTGTGCTTTGCCCAGTTTATGTTCCTTAACCTTTTGCTTATTTCACACATCATGATTCTGTCCTACATTAAGAGGAAAATGTGACAAGGCAGACTGATTTCTGTATGTTACATGCTTTGGATTCTCTCATGCTGCAGATAGTTTTGCTACAGAGTACAGTCTCAGGATGCATCAGAACTTGAGTAAAAAAGCCTTAAAATTAAGGGCTTCATTTGTATGATTTGCTCTTTGTTTCACACTGTACCTGGAGCTATTTTATACCACAATTTAGATGCAGAGAACAGGTTACAAAGTAGAAAACTTATAATTAGAGCTTGTTAGAGATGTTTCACTGAAAAAAATGACTTTAACTGATGTAAGTGGAAAATCCCAGAGAAAATATTTTGAGAAATTTGCCACATTTCCACTTTATTCAAAAGAAAATTCAGAATCAGAATTCAGAAAACATAGAAGTCTTTGCAGGCAGGTAGGGGTGCGCAATATAGAGGCACACATGCAGTCTGTGTTTGCTGCAGCAATAAATGCAGGTAAATGCACTGCACCAGGGGTATAAAGTCTAGCATCTACTTGGGAGAAGTAAATGGGGAGATACCAATGAATTATCATGCAACTTTGCAACTTAAACATGTGCCTTTGCATGTAATTCTCATCAGCAGTTTTGCAAAGTGTTTTTTTATTTAACTGTTAGGCTATAAACCTACAAATATTTTTTCTGATTCTGGCAACCCCAGTGTTTGGAGATAGTTGCGGTGGAGTTGGTGTTCACTGGGGTGGTGTAACTGCTAAAGATACCTGGATCACAGGGGAAAGAGGAACAAACTCAGGGTTCTGGCTAATAGCATGGCAGGACAATCCTGTGTCTGGTTTCATTTTCTTCTCCCCCTCAATATACTGATACATGTGCCATAATTAAAGATATCTGAAATGAAAGATGAATTTGAACATTTCTTTTGATTCTCATCACATAGGACTCAGGAATGTAGATGGATATTTTTATAGCTGAGGTTCAAAGGTGACAAGGAGCAAACTGCAGTGGCAATGGGCTGGTGACACATCAACATGTAACCTTGAAATGCTGCTGAGTTCTATAGGAAACTGTAAATCTGCCCACGGTTGCTCAAACTCCAGAGCTGAAGAAAATGTTCTGGATAAATGCAGTGTTTTGGGGGGTTGTGATTTGTGTTTCTGTGTATCTAGCCCTAAAAATGAGCAACATGACAGTCATTTGAAAATCTTCTTAAGGGGGAATGTTGTACTTGCCAAAACTAGAATTCTGGATGTACTGTGGAAAACAGTGTTCCCCTCAATGTCCTATTAAACAGATGGAGGCAGGGCAGAATTATATCTTGTTCTCTGTCCTTACTACTAATCTCTCAAAGCCAGTAGCTGTATCACCATCTGATGTTGTTTATTCTGCCAAAACAGGAGCGCAGTAATGTCTGGGCGTTATCAAATGACACTGGGAAAACTGTGATGCTCTATTTGTCAATTTTTTTTAGATGTAGTTATGAGGTTCAGCAAGGTGAATGTATCCTAAAAGAAGCATCTTAAAGATTGTGTTTTGCAGGCATTCCTTAAAGGGAAAAAGGCATTTCCATGAAAGGAATATTTATTTTTTTAAATTGCATTTGCAGGGCTTTTAAGTACGCTGTGTGCTTTGTATTAAATTAGCAGAAAAGATGCAGCCCCTTGCCTAATGAATTTACCTCTTTGTAATTCAAGGTTATGTTATCTATTTTGATGTTAAAAGGTTTTTTAAAAAAAAAATTCTAACCATTTTTCATTCTTTAGTTGAAGAAAAAATGAATTTATACATTTATTTCTTGTATTAATAGAAGGCTTCTCTTTAAGAAATTGCAGTTTTCACTTGCAATCAGAGCAAGAAACATTAGTAAACCACCTACTAAATCCTTCTGGTGATGCACTGATTAACTGTTAATAGCTGCACGTTCCCATGCACATGGTCCCAGTTTGGTGCTAAGGAGCATTTGCTTTGCCCCTGTTCTATCTCATCTCCACCAAAGACTTGTGAATTTAAGCGGCAGCTGGAACTGGGACTCATAAATGTGCCCATTACAGTTTGGGCACTCTATTTTCCTTGTTTTTAAGAATTTTAACAAAATCAATTTTAAGTGCTAAAAGATTTTTGAGAACTGATACACAGTAGTGCTGGGCTGCCTTGTAAAGAACACAAGGGAAGAGTGGAAAAAAGGTTTCCCTGCCATTAAATCTCTTTGTACTAGAGAACAATGTGTACAGACCTTGAATATAACTTATGATATATCTGCTGGTAGACATGGAGATGTCAGCAGGCTGAAATTACAGTTGAGATGATTCAAAATGAAGGTTTCCTCCTGTGCTTCATTAGTCAAAATTTTTCAGCTGGGAAGAATCCATGTTGCAAAAAGAAAGAGCTTTTAGAAAGGGGTCAGACAGCTGTATGTATCACCTGCAGGAAGATCACTAATGCAATTTTCATATCAAATTCACTTAGTATTTGAGGACTACAGTTTCTCTGAAACTTTTCCATTCCTTCCGGTGTGGTGCAGCACAATGGGGTTACTACTGCACTGGGGACAAGGATGTCTTTGCTGCTGTGTGACAACACCAGGAGAGCAGCCTGGCTCCCTGCCCAGCCCTAGTTCTTTCCAAGGGGCATGTTTAGGTCTAAACTTGTTGGTTGAAGACTTGTTTCTCAGGGAGGCTTGCAGAGCTCCTTGGTTATGATGGTGGTTGTTTTAAAGTATCAGTAATGGGTATCTCATGCTGGGTGTCTTTATTTTATATATCAAGAATAACTTTGCACTAAGAAATAACTTGTTCAGAGTCATCTAGCAGACTGTAGGTGAAGCCAGGGCTGGAGGTAGTTCTGCTGAGTACTTGCTCCTTCTCTGTCCTTTGCTACTGTCAAGAAAACTGTGGTACCTGAAAGTGCAGAGCTGGTAATTGGTGTCAGAGTAGGAAATCTGACTTTGTGAGGAGCAGGAAGGTCTAAGTTGTGTTAGGATGGTTTCTTAGCTATTATAGTAGCTTGTGAAACAGCTAGTAGCAGTGCTAAATAGCAAAGTCTGAGTAGCAATTGCATTAAGTACCTGTGAATGTGGTCAAGAGCACTGATGACACTGAGGTCTCCCCTATAAGTTGGACCTGAGCCCAGAGCAGCAGTCAGGACACAAGGCTGTGCTCTTTCTAGATGCTCATAAAATCAGACTTGGATTTGACAAGCTAAATAGTTGCAATTACCTTCACGATGGTGCATGATGGTCGTTTTATAGGGAGCTAATCAGATGACTAGAACACGTATTTTATGGCTATAACTGATTTGATTTACAGGAAACTGTACTGAAAGGTTGAAATGATGATGGTATTTGTTATTGACTTTGACATTAACTTGCTGGATGCAAAAAAGTCACTCTGTAGGAAGTAAATTAAAATCCGTGAACGAAATTAATTTGTACTACTTGACCAGTAGGGCTTTATCTTCCATCAAACTGTCATATACTACATCATGTACTTAGAGGTCACTACTACAGCCTTTTCAAGAGCAGCATGTGATCGTTTGAGAGAAGGGAATAGAAATTAAGGATTGGAGACACAGGGATTGTTTTGAATCCAGATTCAGTACATTGTTTCAGCAGGTGTCTTTTTTTAAGCGGATACCTAAGTCAATTCCTGCTCATAGCAGCATATGCAAAGACATAAAATTTTAGCTTTTGAAATAAGCAGCTTGGCATATGGTAAGTGGAGCTACAGAAAGCATTTTGTGGCTAAGCAGAGCTCAGTGGTGGGTTTCCCCACCTGGAAGCCCTTCTGTCACTGAGCTGTGTCCAAACATCTGCCTGGAGCAGTGCCAGCCTTGCTGCCCTGCCCGAGGCAGGTGACTGGGCAGGTTGTGTCTGAGGTCCCTTCTCTTGTTTTCTGGGATTTCACGAGGAACTTGGCTCTTTAAAGGAAAACAATTCATTCTGCAGGAGACCATCCCATCCATACCCTGGGGAGCGGGTGAAACAGGTTGCCTGCTATTTCTCTTGGCACATCCACTGCTAGTGAACATGCTGAAGCAGGCAATTTTTGTGGAAATTCAATACAATTAATTTTGTGTTAACTTCCTTTCTCTCCTCACCCTTCACATCTCTTTTGATGCTCTGGCAGCTTTCCAGACTAGAAATCTGATCCAAGAGCAGGGGTGTGTTACAAGTATCTTTAAGGTTTCTCACTTTTGCTCCCTTGTTCTCTGCTTGCTTAACCTTCTTATGAGCAATGTGCCACTGACCCTCTGGTTTGGGCAATGAGCAGATGGCATACTGTCAGAAAAAGCAGATGCTATTCAGAATTTCTAAGTGTTAGGAGTATCTAATGAATGAAGAAACCTAAACACCTCTTCAGATGCCTCTGAGTCTGCCCTAGGAGAAAAGGCCTTGTTATAATTGTCACTTTCTAGTACAAAGGAAAGTGGAACTGTGTGAGATGACACGCATTGCATGAGGAGCAGGGGACCTTCTTTCAGTTCCTGAGAACACGGATCTGAAATCAGTTGAAATTTGCTCAATACCACTGAACCTAGTTAAAATTAAAACTGGTTTGTAAGCTCCCTTTCCATTAAGAATAACTACAGCTTGGAAATAAATCAAGTGTATGTGCTCTTCCAGGGGAAAATTCTTTCACTGTCTACTGTTCTTTTGACATCTCACCCCTCAGCAATCTTTTCTGCTAGACATGGCTTAAGGGAATAACTCAAAGGGTCTGGAAAAGTGGAAGCATGTTCCTCCATGCTTCCATCTGGGCAGGCTAGTAACTGCGATGTGCAGGTAGTGAAACACAAATTCAGTTGGACATTCCTTTTTCCCAAAGGAGTTTCATCAGCTACAGCTGAGAAAAGGCCTTGTGAGCCATCCTATGCTACCATATATCGATTAAAGCTAAGCTTTTTTCCAAGTCTGGTCATCCAGCTTTGCAGGAGGATGCATCTCATTGCCTGTGGGATTTATCACAGGCTGGTAGGGAAATAATTCATGGCAGTACCATTTGAGAGAAGGACTTATTAGTCTTAGCTGTTGGAATAATTTTCCTCTGATTGCTGTTAGTGAACCATAGCCTAACAGGGAACATTTTGATGCTCTCAACACTGTGGTTAGACACATGAGCTTAGTTCTTTGCACATGTCAAATGCTATGAGCAGACTCCTTAGACAGCAGGAAGGAGGAGCGTTGGACTGGCTGTTAAATTGTTCAAAACCCCTAACTTTCCTGAATTTCAGGAGCGGACACTGATTTTTGCTAATGATGATGGATGCTGTAGCTGTGACCTGGACAATGGCAGCACGGGCTGGATCCAAGCAGAGCAATGCTGAGCATGAGAGTCTGTTGAGGCACATCTGGGTATGCCCATGCACAGGACTAAAATTAGACCCCAAAGGATTTGTCTAACTTTTCTTCCTAGCAGGTTTTTACCAAAGCTCCAATAGCCATTAGGTATTACTGAGCAAAAATTTAAATCATCCTTGCTGGGGAAATGATTTCTCTAATGTAGAGTAACTTCAAGAATGACTGATGATAGGCTCAGCATTTTGCTGTTCAAAATGTGGTCTCTAGTTTCCATTCTCTGATATTTGGGTTGTGTTTCTGTTGTGTTCTCTTTCTAGCACAGGCATTAACAAGTCTCATTTCTCCTTGGCTATCCATTTTCATAAAGCTTGTAGAAACTTGTTATCTCTGAGATAGCAACATCTTTGTCAAACACTATTTATCTGAGGGAGAAGAAAGTAAACTGTAAAAATTACAAGGCATAAATGTGGAAATGATTTCATTTAAACATAAGGCAATATTTTTTAGAAGTGTTCATACATAGTGCTGCCTAATTAACATTGACAAAACCAAATTGGTCCAAATATCATAGTGAGAAATTATAGATTAGTTTTCTAAGAATATAGTCCTTCACTTTTATTAATAGAAGCCTAGGTTCGCTTTTCAATAAAAGATGGGCAATGAAATCAAGATAGACTTAAAGATTAATTTTACTTTCTAGGTCTCATTCTTCTGAGAGGAGAAATTAGAGAAAAAATGAGTAACTCAACTGCTCTTTGTCTTCCTCTCCCCTGTGTACCCAGTTGCACCAAGCCTGCCCAGCCTCACCTCTCCTATTTCATAATCTATGGCCCTTCTTGTCTTCATAATTTGCAAAGAAAGGTGAAATGTCATATGGTATTTCTGGGAAGGCTTTTGATATAACATTTATACCATAAAACAGTGATGACTTTGCAAGTGTCATAATGTCCGTCTAGAAGATTGTGTTTAACTTACTGAAACTCAAGCTAAGTCCTATTTGAGGACATTAGGAATTTTATATCTTTAGCCTCTTGTATGCAGGTTTCCCTAGGTTTTTCTTTAGCAGGTTTGTCCCCCATGCAATTAAGTATTCTTTATATAGCAATATAGCATATTACAGTATGCTTTTTCTTTATGCCTTTAAGTGCAAGATTTTCATTTTTAAACATATCAGAGGTCTGTCAGACACTGCCTAGGCAATCAAGGTGTTATTTTGTGTAAGTGGCTGTTGAAGAAATCCCTTGCACAAGCTATGAGTTTTTCAATGGACTCCAAGGAATAATTTAATGCATTATTTAAAATTCCTCTAATTCAGGAGGAGGATATTAATTGTGTTGGATTCTGGAGTTGAATGTTGAATGAACAGAGGGAAGCAGGGCATTTTTGGCTATAATGGAATTTCTTACCATTTGCTTTCACATATTTCAAAGGAATTCAGACAATTAGCTAAAAGTCACTGCTTTTGCTCATTCTTCCAGACAGCAATAGCATCTGATTTCATTAGTTTCTCTGCAAACTGTTCACAGATCATTGACAGAAATGCATTAAATAGTCTTTACATGAATGAGAATTTCTCAATCTGTTTGATTTCTAACCAGATAACTGAAATCAACATGTGGCCTTTATTTTTTCACATTTGTTTGGTTTGATGCACTCCTCTCACCCCTGCTGCCATAAAATAACTTGTGATTATTATGACTGCAGTGAGGTTAGCTCATTCCTCTGCCCACTTCCCTTGGTCATGAGGAATATATTTTTGGCCTCATTAACCAAAGAAAAAAGGAGTTTTTGGCCTCTGCATTACCAGGGCACCTCAAGAACCCTCCTATGTGCTCCACAAGTGCAGGACAAGGATCTAACCACTTCTCCAGGAATTTCCCTGATGGAGGAGAGGGCAAGAAAGCAGAAAAGGCAAATGAGCAACTGGGACTTCTACAGCTGCTGCTTGATACAGTGAGCAGTCAGATTTGATGGATGATGTTCTGGAGTGCAGGTGTGAGATGGGGAAAAAAGCACAGCATCTCCTGGTGCTTGTTATGGCAAGTGCACAACAGAAGCAAGGAGTGACAAATTCCCTATGGCTTCGTGCTTCAGATGCTGAAAGATTAGCTTGATCATTAAATATGCATTGCTGACCCTGTGCTCATCCATGCTATAATTAGACTTTTTTTTACTATATTTATTATGAAAGACTTTTATAATTGGAGGAATTATGGTCCTGCTCAAAAAGCTGAGGGTGGCTCGGTGGACAGCACCCCTTAAGCATCCTCATAATTTTTCATGTGCTCATGAATTTTTCTCTCTCCTTTTGTTCTGATACAGCATATGTTCCCAGGCACTGGGTTGGTTGAGCGTGTTTAAACCAGCAGGCTTTCATGACAAACTGGAGCTTGAATTCTTTTTATCCTGCTGCACCCTCTTAATTTTTTCTTCCTGTCAAATGAAAAAAGTCCTGGTTGCTAATGGGTTTTGTGTGCCTGAGCTGTAGGCACACTTGGGGTTTTCTGTGCAGGATGTTGGTGCCATCTAGTGCTCTTTTCACAGCCACCAAGGCCAAATTGAGGGAGACTTGCTGGGGAAGCTGGCCCTTCCTAAAACCCGCTGGCTTCATACACAATATCTGCAAATAATGATTCCCCATTGACTAAGACAACTTAATCAAGATTTATTAGCTAAGAATTTCACCCTGATGTGTTTATTGTGACTGGAAAAAAATAGATGTAATGACAAAGTATGTGTCCCTGACAACACTATCTGAGATAACGATGTGTGGCCTTCAGTGTGGGAGCTCAGGTCCCTCATGCATTTACAAAGCTAGTGTATATAGGCTTGTTGCTTCCTCACTACCTCTTTCTGCTCATGGCGTCAGTGATTGCAAACTTTCTCTTGGTTTTAGTATTGCGCTGTTAAGCTTTGTCTAGGTTTATATTCAAAAGGTGAATGCTGCTCTCTACATGAAGAGAAACCTGCAGGATGCTGTCAGCTGAAACCAGCTGGTTCCCTAGACATGTCCCAGAGCTGACACATTACCCTGCAGCCTCTCCCATAGAGGGTCCTTTTGGGGGAGATTTTTAAGCCAATTCAGAGCTCAGTGCCCCGGTAGAAACAAGATCATGTTGTACCTTATTTTTTGGATCTTTCCATTAGCTCTAATTCTTGCACAATGAATTTTTAGCTCCTTGTCACTTATTTTTAGCCCCGTTTCCATTTGCAAGCGACACGCAGTGCGCTGGCTGTCATTGCAGGAACACCCGTGTCTGGCTTTTAGCTAATCGTGCACCATCCCTTCTAACATCGTTTAATCTCTCCATCTAATACCTGCAGCTAAAAATAACCCCTCCTGCTTTGTGTAAAGCCATCAGCATATCTTTAATGTACTCACTAGAGTCTGTCACCAGCATCGTGTCCCACAAGTCCCCCAGACGATGGGCAGGCGGCTGTACAGGTTGGCCTGTAAATGCAGGGAACAGTTTAAAGTTCTGACTTATGTCTTTTCCTTACAAGTGTTCAAAATAAAATACATGAATATATAGGTGTATCTGTGTATATATACATACACAAGCAAACTTTTTAGATGTTAGTGTTGTCTACATATCTGTATCTATTGTTTAAAAACTTCCATTCTGTTCATAAACTCACTTTCATAGAGAACAATTCATCCTCTATAACAGGAAAGAAACCTTTTGAACAGTCACTGAGCTATGCAAACATTATGAAACATTATATAAACACTGTGAAACACAGCTAGAATATTTCATCTGCTTTTATTTTAAAATACCTAAGCAGCTATCATAAAAATGCTTTATTTCAGATCAATCTGTAATTCTTGGTGCTGTAGTTCTTTTATTTTTCCTCCTATGAGGCAAAAGCCCTCAATTTCTACTTCAGCTTGATCTGCAAAATCTGAATAAAAAAACCTCAATTCTTATTATTCAAACAATCTTACCTGCTGAGATGTTTTCTCTTTTTTCTTCCTTTTTCTCGTATTAGCCTTCTGCCCTTTCTCTGCTTCTCACGGAGTTGGGCAAAACAGTGCTTTTATCACTGTCATAAATGCTTTGCACTTGAAAACAGATGTCAATTTGTGGTTGGTTCTACCTAAATCTCAGTTCTGCCCCACTGAACTTTTTTTTTCCTGTCATAGCTGACATTATCTGCTTGTTTCCCTGTTTCTTACTCATCACTGGCGCCTCTTCCACTGTTGCCTTTGTTATTTTGCTGGTCTTTCAGTTGTAGTGAGGACATGTGTAAAATTGCAGTTGCTTGACAGTTTGATAGGGCTGCTTCTGTTATGATTAAGCTTTCAAATCTTTGAGTGTTAAAGCCTGAGTCACAGGGTGGTTTCACTGATCTGCAGGTACACTTTTTCCTGAAATATTGCAAAGGAAAACAAATTCAGCTGCTGTCAGCCCATCACTCTAATGCAAAATCAAATGACAGCCTCTACAAGCTACTGTTTTCTGAACTTGCTCCTGAGTTCTCCAAATGTTATGTAGAAGCTTGTGCTAACACTTAAGACCTTATTACTGCATTTACCCTGAAATTATTCAATCCTACTTTTAATGAACTGAAGTTCTCCACAATGGGCTGCTGAACATGGGCAGACCACAAGGGGCATGAGGAGGGCTGCAAAGTCTGTCATCAGTTCAAAACTGGACTTTTTGTACTCAAAGAAATACCCAGTCACTCCTCGAGCTGATGAGAAAGCCTCAGCATCTGCACCAGGACTGTGATAGACAACTTGAAGGGCAATTTTATTGCAGTAGGATTTTCTGTATCTGACATAGGGTATAACTATGTGTTATTGTATTGTACCCTGGCTGTAGGATGCCTTTGAGCTCTGTGCTCGTGTCTAGAGACTTTCAAATTCATGTGTTTCAGAGCAGAAACACTCAATTCTCTTAAGCACTTTTTTAATTAGCTCTCATGGCAAAGCAAAGGATATGAAATAAGGGTTTTCATGAAGTCTGTAGGCTATTCAGAGATACTTTTTATGTGATTATGACAAATTTTTCTATGATAAACTTTTAAAAGACAAGGCTTAACTGTTCATCTTTAAGTGGCTGTATGGGGAAGTTTTTTCTAAATACTTGCAATGGTATTGCATAACTGAGAGCATCTAGCAAAGTAAATCTTGAAGCTTTTGAAGTAAAACCCCTAGTTCATTTGGACCTTTTAATATGACTCTTACTAGATTTAGTGATATTCAGCTCCTGATATTGAAAGTAAAAATTTTGATGATAATCTTGATGTAGATTGGAAAAACTGTAGAATATTATTGTTTCAAAACTGCAACATATAATTCTCAAGCATCTGAACCGTGATGAAGTGACCACAAAAACATACAATGTTTTCTGTTGCTAGATTTTAAATTGCTGTTTCACAGGGGAGAAAATAGTGGAGCAAGGAACCAGAGGAGGGCACTGTTGACTGCCTTAAAGCCTGAACTCGCAAACAGGCTTTGCTGGTCCTGTCTGTGCTGTCCACAAGGAGATTTTCATTGTATTTCGTCAAGTAGCTCGTGGGAATATTGGGAGCCTCTTCCTGACAGCTCGGTAGCATTTACGAGTTTTAGTAATAACTATTGTAATGACTCTTGGCTAAGTTTTAGTCGTGAATTAATAAATCTCCATCATGGGATGGATAGCGGTGGTCTCCTGTTTAGTGAGGGGGAATTTTGCTTAAGATTGTTGATAAGGAGGTGCAAATTCAGCTTTCCTGCTGGACAAACAGTGGGGATGGATGTTGTGGGACTTATCCCAGTTGCTCCCTGGTGCTCTTAACTCTTTGCACACACTGTGGATGCTACCAGATACTGATAACGGGGAGCTGTCTAGTGCAGGTTTCACTCTTGATAACCCTGCTTACTAATTTTATGGGGTCTAAAGGGCCACACTGGCATACTATATACAAAACTGAACCTGTGGTCTCACTAAAAAGCTGTGAGCAAAACTGAATTTTGTTCTGAGATTAATCATTCAAGTTAGGAGGATGTGCATGGAGACAGGAGGAAGCCACACGAAATACTGAACAACGCAAACAATTCAAAGCCTTGCCTGGACTTATCCCTAGAGATGCTTGTGAGTCAAAGGAAAGGTCAGAGGAAGGCTTTGCTAAGTGATCTAGATCAAAGAGCTTTCTCAGTGACAAATCTAGCTGCATAAAGGGCAACCCCTCTCTCCAAAGTCTGAGCTTCTGAAGTTATCTTTAGATCTGTGAAATGAAAGTCATCTCATTGATCAAATCCCTTTGGATCCCAGTGATTTCCAATTTGTCACAAGGACTCTGAGCACAGAGCAGCTGAGGGTGCATTTCAGTAAGTTTACACAGGGACTAGAATTGCATCTGGTACAGATGGGTAATGAGTCCTTTAACCAGCTCCCTTTTTAATATGACTTTGAAATATTGTTTTTGTAACCTGGCCCATCCTCAGGTCCTTTTTGTGTAAATGTTGTATTAAAGGATGATTTGCCACAGACTATACCTTTATCTTGATCCCTTTGCAGGAGACTGTCCAACTTTTAGCTTCATCATTTTCCTCCCACAAATCTCCCTGTTTCTGTCAGTGTTTGTGTCACCTTGTCATCCGTGTTGGTGTGAACGATGCAGATGTTTCTAACAGTTCAGGTGATGCCTGGGTGCCAACTGCTGGGACTTCCTTGAGTCTCTGGGCTCTGGTGGCTTCTGCAGTGATCTCCTCCCACAGGGTCTGGTCCCTCTCATGTACCCACCAAACAGTGGGATCTTCTGGATGTGGCAAAACCATTGCCTCTATAGCAACATCTTCATAAGCAGACTCTTTTTTTCTGTTTCATTTGTTTTTCTTTCCTGTTTTTCTTTTCTGTGTGTATATGAGTAAGCTTGATACACTTTTAAAAACAGGTCACTGTTTGGGAGAGCTTGCTCAGCCTTTCTCTTGCTTGCTCATGGTGCATTTCAAACCTTCCTGACCCAATCCTGCCGATGTGGGAAAGGAGTGACTGATGCGTTGACAGATGACTTGCACTGCTGATCATGATGGACTATTTACTGTTTCACTGAAAAGCAATGAACACAACTAGTGCGTTTCCATTTTGATTTCGGTATTGAGAACTGTATCCATAAAAAATGTGAAAAATCTGGCGTTTTTGCCTTGGAGATGGATAGTATGTTTCTAAATTAAACAGGAAAACAGTGAAGGGCCTGAAGAAAGGACTTGTAGGAGAAAAGGGGTTGATATGAGAAGCTTCTGCAAGCTAAGGAGCAGTAGTGCTCTGGTGGATACAAGCTGTAACAAGGGCTATTAAGCACAGCAGGGCTAAATGGAAATCTAGCAGGATCTCAGGACAACTGAGCATCCAAGATTAACACCACAGCTAAGAATTAATGAGCCAACAGTGCTCTCATTCAGGGGAATCGTGCTTGAGTGTGTTGCTTCTTCCCCATTCCTCCTCCTCCACTGAGCAACTTTACACTTTGCAAATCTGTATAAAACCATGGTAGCACATTGAGCAAAGTGCTAGATATCCTTAGAGATGTTCCATAGTCAAGCTATGAAAGCCAAATTTCCAAGTCCTGGAGCTTCCCTGGTTTCCCAGATCAGGGTGAGAATTCAAGCAAAAAAAAAAAAAAGTATATAAAATAAATATTTGCCCGTGAAAGTATTTTCAGTGTGGCATATCATAATCCAAGATCTTAAATGTAGTCAACTTTGTAGAAAAATACAAGTCCAAAAAACTTTAAAAGGTCTCTTGAACAGTAATGACTGCAGCTGTTACATGAGTGTAACTGATATTCAGGTTTTTGTGATATCTTGGTTGCTAACAAAACATGTACAAACTGGTTGTACTGCCATGTGTATGTTTTGATGGAAATACATATCTATGCTGACCCAATATTGTCCCTCACTAGCTTTTTTCCATACACATCAGTGCTTTTGCTTGTTAGTTCCCTTTGCACTAGCAAAGGAAAGGTTTCCAAGCTTTAAAATCATTATGCTGCATGTGTTTCCCATTTAAATCTTAAAAGTTATAATGTTCCCAGGAAGTAAAGTGTCTTAGAGACATCTCAGGATGTAAAGTAGCTGCAGCAGTGCCTCCATGCAGGCATTGAAGGAGGGTCAGAAGATCTGGAGGCTAAAGATATCCAAAACAAGACAGAGGAAAAATACATTTGTTCAAGGAGCTATCTCAAAATCTTTGGGGGCTTCATTAAAAAATCTGTACAATAGGTGGACTGTTTCGTATAAGTAAATCTATAATCAAGCGTGTTCTTTGGTTACTTTAAGGCAGCCATAAATTTCCAGTGATTTGAATAGGAAAAAGAGCATTACTGCATAATGGTGCTGCATAACAAAGAGGAAACCAGGTACTTGATAATGCAGGTGACAAGATTATTGACTGTATTCAACAGCACACTAGAAAGCAGCTCATAGCTCTAAAATTGCCACCTCTATTTTAGTTACTGGAAATTCATGGTGTTAAATATAGCAGTTGAACTAAATATAAATAAAAGTGGGAGTGAAGGGAGTTTTCTGTAACTTGGCATCCTCTGCTTTGGGTACCTGAGACCCAAAAGCCAAGAGGGGAGAAACCTTATTGACAAAGCAGCCCATGTTCTGGCCTGAGTCTCCCCTGGCTTTTCCTGTCTTTCTATGTCAAACTGCAGAGGATATTCTCTAAGATGTGGGCTGGTAAGATGTGGGCTGAAATGTTAGCTTTACCACCAAGTGCATGTGGGCAGTTTCAGCTTACCCTGACAACAAAACAATTTAATAAGAAAATACAGAATGAAAGCATAGGTTTGCAAATTATTTGTTGAGTGAACTCAACACTTGCCTTCTAGTCCTGCTGGGGCTCTTTTATGGGAAGGATTCTGTTCATGGATCACATCTGAAACCAGAAGGACCATGGTGGTAATCTACTGTGATCTCCTGTGAAAGACAGGAAAGAAAGTCTGGCTATGTTTCTGCTTCCATCTCAGTTTTAACAATATATCAACCTATTTTGTGCATGTGGGCAGAATATTTGGTGATGACCTAACTTCTGGCTGCCTATTGTAGGAAAAAGAAAAACTGGGTTGATCTTGGCTGATGTCAATAGAAGCTGAAGCTATAGATTAAGGGAGCTAAGATTTCATCTCTAACCTTAGAAAACCCTGCAAATTAATGACCCTTCATACTCGCTCTTGTAAAGGTTAGAACAATCTATTCCTTTCTCTTGCTGCTACCTAGACTACTATAACTCCTAAAACCTATTAGATTTCAAAATATGATTTTGTGGGTTCTTGAAGGAACGTGGGAGTAGGGGAGAGTTTTTTTCCTTAAAAGGTTAAGGAAATCATCCAAGTATCAAGCACATGGTTTATAGGAATGTTTGTTTTATGATTACATATAGTCCCTATAAGGATTACATATTAAGACCACCTATTGATCTGTAGTTTTTAATAAACACAAAAGTAGTGAGCTTGTGGAAATTATAGTTAAAATATTCTTTTAACATGGTAACAGAAGTATCACCATGTCTGTTTTCAACAGGTTATTATCTGTGCTAGCAACAATTTTGAGGAAGGAATCAGCTGCAAGGGGTTGAGACAAGAAGTCTCATTAGAGACTGCAATTTGAAATGGAATTTTATTCTGAATCTGTACAAAAGTAGAAAAGGTCAAAAGTTTTTAAGGAAAATTCATTTGTATGTTTTTTTCCAACAGCAGCAACAAAGTATTTTTACTACTTGACTCTTTTAAGTTTCTTGATTTTATTTTGTAATAAATCCACACAAAATGACCTAGTCACAGGGAGAATTGAGTGAAGTAGGTGGGGAACTGTTATCCACAGGTGGAGGACCATATGCTGTGGAAAGATGCCTCTTGCTTTGCCAGCAGGACAAATGCCCTAGGGAGGATGTGGCAAAGCTCTGGTCACCACAGCCTCTCCCCTGGGCTGATACCAGACTAGAAGCAATGTCCTTGACCCACGGTTTGCTCAATTTGTTCAAATGTTAGGCTGGAGCTCTGAAGGCAAATAGAGTATGTAGGGCATGAGATACCCCAACTAGATATACACCTAGCTGTTAATTACTTGAGGTTTTTTGCCCATTTTTGTGTATTAGGGCTTTTGGGCATTCTGATCGTACAGCATCATGGTCCTTCTACTTGAGACTGATGCTGAGTATTTTAAACAGCTTTAAAAATAGGGACTACAGAGCTACATAGAAGTATTTTAGCCAGCATATCTAATATATTCACAAACTATAACATAGCTTCCATTCTGTATCATGGGACTCTAGATGAAAGGACAAGGTTTGGGAACACTGTTGGCCTGTCCAGTGTCTGTCTTAGCACTCAGCTGGCCTCTCTCCAAGGGAACTCAGCCAGCTGCTTCATCTTAAGGCCAATTTAATGAAGTATTCTCAGAAGTAATGTGAGAAGACTTGATCATATTACCAGTGCCTTTGTCAAACTATCTGCAAAGCATCAGCATGTGTGTTTGAAGACACTGTGGAAAGGTAGCATTGCTTTTCTAAGATTTCCTTACGTGGCAGATGGCTCACTGCAGAGAGAGACTATGTGATACTGGAGAAACAAAAGGGAAATGAAGATGACAGCTCAGGAAGTCTCTGCTGTTTGGTTGTGATGTTTCAGCTGAAGTTTCCCTGTTTTTTCTGTTCCTTATATCTAAAATAACCTTATGAGCTTTGTCAGGCTCTTGTGGGAGGATATAGCCTATAGGAACTTGCTACCTATCTGAGACCAAGCAGGATGCTCTGGAGGAGCTACTATAGGAAAATCTGGCACTGAAACCACGATTCATCTCAAAAGGTGTTTTGGAGTGCACAATTCTAGCAGTGCAAGCAGTAATTGATCAGGAAAAACCACAGCTCTTGATAGACAGTCAAGTATTGAGTCTATAACTTCTGTTTAGTGTATTCTTATTGAACTGCATCTGTTTCATGTTGTATTCCTATCCTTTTCCTGCCTTTCCACTGTGAGCTACTTAATTTCTTCAGAGAGACAGAATTCTGGGTTATCGTATTACTCTGTACACTGCTTATTTTGATGTTATGCATCATCAGAGGGTATATCTCATCTCTTCAGAACTTGTTTGATACTGAGATTCAAACCAGCAGCTCTGCCTGCTGCCTAAGACATCTGTGATGCAGGTTGCTATAAATCATGGAGTGAGAAGCAGTATCAAGGACAGCTTTTCTATGACTAAGAGCACTGAAACTCATTCTGTGCAGGTTTTGGATTAAGATATATTTTTAATGTATTTAAAACTGTGATACTTTTAAAATGAAATGATATCACTTGATGGGAATCCAGTCTATATTTGTTTTATGGCTCCAGCCCTTTATGTTAAAAATAACCCTAAGAATTTTATAACTATACAATATTTTAGAGCATATACGTGCTGATCATGAGCCAAAAGCTCTGCTGAATTATGAATCAGAAAAGCCCCAACTGGCATATTGCAATGGATCTCTGAATTCCCCATCTGAAGGGCATAACAGATAAAGAACCCTGTGTTCAGAAATAGCATTTGACAAGCTAAGGAAAAATGAGAGTCAGCAATGGTAGCAAGAGAGGTATGAGTCAGATCCTTTAAATCTGCGCTCTACAAAAGCATGCAAAAATGTTTTAGCAAGATAAACAGGCATGAAAATTCCTTATGCACCAATATCAGAGGCAAAGATCTACCTACTTCAACATTATGAAGTACTTTGGGTGCTGAAACAAAACAGTAGCCTTTATTCACTATGCATGAGTGTAAATGACTGTACAGGTTTCAAAAGAATGGAAACTATGGTCTATTTCATCTGATGTAATATGTTATAATGCAGTGATTTGCATGGTAAGCTATGTTCAAAGAACATCAAAATTGATCATTTTGTCACCAGAATGTTACTGTCCACCAATCTTAAATCCAAAAGGCAGGAGCAGAGCTGTATCCAGAAGCAAAATCCACAAAATATTTTTGAATCAATTCTTGTCGGCTAAAGAAGGCTTTGAAAAGTGGGGCTGTCATTTAATTCCGACTTCAAAATGTACATACAGTTGATATAGCAGAAAATACATTAAAAAAGCACCATAGAGCTGCTCTTCTGTTTCTGCAATGTTTCTGTAAGTTGCTTAAGGATGCTGGTTGGACTACTATGTGCATAGGATGGAGAATGCACATTAAGTTGAAACTAAATCTGGGAAATGTGAAAAGAAAATAGACTATAGTAAGATACAGCTCTTAAGAGTCCTTCAAGAAAGCTGCAAGTGCATTTTTTTCTTGTTTTCCATCTGCATATGCTATTTTATGTGCATCATCGAGCCTGACATCAAGCAAAATTCAGATGTAGCCAGGGCCGGGTCTGGCTCCCTACATAGGCAGCTTTCAGGATCTGACTTTGAAGACAACCTTGGGCCACGCTTGGGCAACAGTCACCCAGAGTGAGAGGAGTGGAGAGGAGCAAACCTCTCCACTGAGCTATTTCTGCTTCAGTCCTGGGTTGCCCTTCCTTTTTTATTCTCTGTAATCAAGCTCAGCTTTAGTAGCTGTAGCTCAAAGAGCAGACAATTGTCCTTCACCAGGATTACATTAAAAAGTGATTTAACACTGTATTACATCAAGCAGACAAAGGGGGATACTACAAGCTGGTGAGTATGCAAACATTTTCAGTAGGCAGGCAGTCTTTGCAGCCAGGAGAGCATATTTGCTAGAAGTTCTGCAAATATTTGGTGGTCTAAAGGCTGATGCTGTTATTGCAATGACTTGTTACATCTTACTAAATGATATTCTCTTAGCTTGAAAACAAACTATTTCTTTAGCAGATGGATAGATGGAAAAATTAGTCAGCTTGTGCTGATCCATTGCAGTTATGTGCTGTCTTTGCTGTATGCAAACTCAAGAAAAGAATGGGAAAAGAAATATAATATTTCACTCGCAACTTCTGACTGCTTATGTTGGCACATAATTAACTAATTCCCATTTGCATCTATAGTAATGGCAATGTGTCAGTAAGATGTCCTGTCACTTAAACTAGGCATGCAGCAGTATATGTAACATTTCTGGATGAGTTTCTCAAGTCTTGTCTCTAGACATGTTACAGTTGTGTAACAGCAGCAGATCTGCAGTTAGCTAGGATTTTACAAGTAGCTTCCTGATGTCTCTTGATTTCATTTGTCTCAAAATGCAAGTTTCATAAAAAGTTTCTAGAGCCCTTAAAATCAAAACATATCCAACACTTTTCATGTTATTGATTTTTTTTAAGGACTTGTTTGTTTTTTGTTTGACAATGCAGGCTCCTTAGATACCTTCAGTAAAACAACTTTTTCAGGGCAATCAGGTTTAACCTTATGTTGTTATAATGACCAAAGGGTCCTTTCACCAAGGTCATGCAGACTAGATTCTAAAAGATGGCATTATATGTCTGAGATAGAGTTAGATTTTGCTTAGCTTCACTAGAGCATACCAGAAGTAGTTGCATTGAAGTTAATACAGTTTCATCAATGTGAAATTGGAGAAGAGAATAAAGGTGGGTCATCACTCTACCTGTGTCCTTTAATTTGTAATGACTGAGATACTACAAAGCTCTTCTAATCAGCCAATATATTTTCTTTTCACTGAAGGTTGATATTGAGTAACAGGGTTCAAGAGGAAAGAGACTTTCATCCTTTCTGTGCTAGAACTGGAGCACTACTGGGATACTGAGGAAGCTGCATGTGCAAGCAGAACGGGCACCAGAATTAGGAATTCGGTTAATGAGGATCACGTTGGTCTCCTGAATAATTGAAAGGACACTTCAACTGAGCGGCTCTATTCCATCCTCCATCCAGAATACCTGGCATAGGTTTGGTGCTTGCTGCCTTTTGGCTGAGAGTCTGCCTTATTCAAATATCTCTTTTCCTTGTGATGCTTTAAGCCATTAAAAAAAAAAAACCTAAAGTAATTTGAGAATCAAGCTCCCTAGAGCTGTGAGATTGTTTGGAATTTTAAAAATCATTTAAAACTATATTTTATTGGGTTGACTGAGCTATTTCTGAGCCATCAGGACCTACTAGTATAGGGGG
The DNA here is from genome assembly GCA_013389825.1 of Crypturellus undulatus. Lineage (NCBI taxonomy): Eukaryota > Metazoa > Chordata > Aves > Tinamiformes > Tinamidae > Crypturellus > Crypturellus undulatus. The sequence continues at coordinate 21,448 of VWPW01014665.1, forward strand.
AAAAATTTGAGGGTCATGTTAGCATTCAGTGGATAAGGAAACCGAGACTGGCAGTTGCAGACTGGTTTTGTGCTGTCCAAGGAGATGGTTCAGCCTTCCTGCTCAGGGCAGGGAGAGAGGCAGTGTGTGATCCTGCAACAGAGTGTGGGACTTCAGCAAAACAGCATGGGGAACTGGACAGGAAAAACTACCAGGAAGTGTCAAAGTGCTGAGCAGACTCACTGGTTTCTGTGCCTGCCTGTCTCGAAGAAGCTCTCAGCACTTTCCATTTCATTCTTTTGAATCCCTCAAGACACCATCAGCACACAAAAAAGAAAAGTTTTTCAGTGCTTGTCATGCTCATTTTGTGCATGAGCATCTCTGAGGAATACAGTGTGTCTGCAAAGACAATAACAAAGCTCCTTTTACAAAAAAATGGTCCAGAAAGTTAATACCTTTATCTCTCTGCACAGAGTACTCAGTATCTCTAAAAGCTTTTTTCCTTTTTATGGAGCTATACATTCTCTGCTGTTTTTCTTCTCTTTGTCAGGCTTTTTTTCTCTTGGTTGCATATACCATGCATAACTTCCCCTCATCACCTCCCACCCCAATAAAATTCCCAAAGGAAAACAGCTCTCAGCATTTTCAACCTTTACTGCCACCAGCGAATTGAAGGGTATCCCTGTACGTAGGAAGAGGTTTCTTGGGCTGCTTAGCTGCAGAAATTTCCAAAGCAGCAAAAACTGAAAGGGCTGAGAAGGCAAGTTCAAGCAGTTGTATCACAATGTCAAAGAATCTAATGCATTATCCATAGGGAAACTTCAGCAGCAAAAGCTGTGCAGGTGAAAAATAAAGAAATGGGTCTTGCTCTAAACTGCTTAGTTAAATACAAATTAGGCTCTCTTTTCCTGTAGGCAGCTACACTGTGTCAATGAGTTGGTCACCAAAAGAGCTGTCATTTCAGTGAGGAGTCAGTACCCAAGATCTCTGTCTCAATGTGGATTTTATTTTTGCAAAATGCACCTTTTTTTTATCTGCGTCTCTCACAGGTTGCTAAAACTTTTCTTTAAAGCAATGCAGTATATTGAGGTCTTGCAAAGAGCCTGAGGAAGATGGCCAAAGGGTGATGCTATTCCCCACATGTCCCAGTTTATAAGTCCTTTAGGGATTTTTTGCAGTGACCGGATCTGATCCTTGTTCACCTGCTGACGTCTGTATAGGTGGATGGCTCTATGATTTGGGAACATCTAGTAAAATGGGTCTGCAATGGGCTCAAACACATGCTTTGGTTGGATAGCTTTGTCTGGAGGGTAGATGTGAGGCTGGGACTGGTGAATACGAGCAGGTGCTCGGCAGGGTTGAGCACTGTGCTGGGTAGAGCCATCTCAATGCTTATTGACAGCTGCATGTCTGGGAAGGATGAGCTCACAGCAGCCCTTGCAGAGATGTTCCTAGAGAAAAAGTATTTAAGTCCCCTGGGAATTTCAAAAGTTTCTCAGGCACTCATGAGAATCCTGCTAGGTCCCTCTCTTTGCACAGGTAACACTCTCAAAATCTGGTTCCTAGTGCCTGTCTGTCTCTCTCAGCCTTGGTTTGCCTTTAAAGTGGGAAAATCTTGTCATACCTAAAGCATATGTGGGGGGAGAGAAAAAAAGCTCAGCTAATGTAATAAAACAGGGATTGTTCATAAGCAGGCAGCACATACAGGTGCAAATATAGCCCAATTAAGCTCTGCTTCAAACACAATTTTGAATTTTAATATAATATGCAACAGTAGTGCCTGAAGCTGTAAACTTCTCACATACAGTAGGTAGCAAAATGTTGCAAAAAACACCACTAGCTTTGTTACCTTTATTTAAAAAAAAAAAAAAAAAAAAAANTGTTTCAAAAAAACACCAATAGCTTTGTTACCTTTATTTTTAAAAAAAAAAAAAAAAAAAGGGGGGGGGGCACACAGGACTTAACTCTGCTCAAACATGCAGTCAGATGGATTCCATCCTGACTGAAATGGAAATGACAGGCTCCAGCCTTGTGCCAACAAGGTTTACCCTTGCTTTGTGCAGAAAGCCTGAAGATGTTGCAATATATTTGGGATTTAAATGTGGTATCAAGTTAGTTTTTAAGTGGTCTGCTAACTATGACCAGTCCACTAAAGACTGCTTTTATCTGCAAGTGAAACACATTTTTGACCTCCCTCTGTCAGTGCTGGAGCACCTATGGCTCTGCTTTGAGGCTAGGTCAGCATGGAGAATAATCCCTGAAAAGCACCTTTTCTGGTCACTGTTCATTTCTCATTGAACTGCAGACTCTGCCCTCTCTGTTGGTTGATGCAGAGCTGGGATCTGAGCCCCTGTTCCTGTTATCTAATGAGGACAGGGCTTGAGCAGCATGGAGCACTAGACAGCAGTGCCTTCTTGTTGCAGAAAATAAGGTCTCATGCTGCTTCTCTCTTCCCCCTACCCCAAGAAGATGTCTCAGCTGAGATTTTTGGAGGCAGACGTCTTAAAAATTTGCTTCTACAAATTTGAAGTTCTTTATGGAAACCTCAAACAATTAGGAATTAAGTTGCTATGTGTCCTGTTTCTATACTAAGCTTAAAAATTTACAGATCTAGCCTGGACTTTTTTTTTCCCAGTGCATATTAGACAGTTTTCTCTGGTAATTGCATCATTACCTTATGGAGTTACAATCAAACTGTTACTTTAAGTGCCACAACATTGCAACAAATACATTTATTATGTGGCTTTGACTGGAGGAATACTTAAAATCAGGAATCTGAACTCATTTCTCCTCCTACACCAGCCAGAGCTGTGAGCCATGAGCAAAGCTAATAACTTGTCTGTTAGAGCTCACTTAAGTAATAGTTGTTCTTATTCCTCCCCTTCTCTAGCTTCCCAATGGAGTACTGATCAGAGCTGAGACCTGAGAGCTGGATTTCAAATTTGCAGTGGGGTCCTTTGTGGAATAAGGTCTGAGCAATGACTTTCCTGGGTCTAGATCATTTCTGAGGTATTTCTTGCAGTTTGCAGCAGGTAGCAAATAGTTTTAGCCATGGCTTTCAGATACTGCAATTAGATGTTCCAGATGGCAGTGTAGTTGTTATTTTGATTGTTATACTCTATATCATGCATAATGTAAACTAAGTAAACAAGGCAAGGAGGGGTTGAAACAAGTAATTATTCAATTATTTAACAAGAGCACATTGTGGAGTTAAAAGAATTAAAGAATTGCTGGAGATGTCCTTTTTTGCATGATAACAATGATTTCTAATAACAGTAATATTCCTTGCTGGGGAAGATAAATTCTTATTAACAAGAGTCATTGTTTGTTTGTCAAGGTAACATTTTGGACTTCTATTCACTTAAGACTAAATGAATAATACATATATATCCACAGCCTGCATATAGAACTGCATTAATTCTCAATACTTTTTCAGTCTTTCTAGGGTTAGCTTAGGAAATGTATTGTAATTAAGCGTTAAGGAGCTAGATTTAAAAAAAGTAGTTCTCCTTTGCTGTGTTTCAGAAAGAACCGCTATTTCTTTTGTGATAAAAGAATAATAACCCTGGCAGATGGGTTGCTACAGAGCTGGAAGAAAAGCTGTTAGAGTGGGATTGACAAAGCTGTCTGTGCAGAACAGGAAGTCCCGTCATGGAGGTAATAAAAAAGACACTATTTCAGCTCAACTAGGTCCAAATAAGCAGTACTTTAAACTTGCCTTCAGACTTGCTAGGCAAATACTGTGGTACTAAGATATTAATGACTTTAGTTTGCTGAAATGACCTTGTTGCTGCCTCTGTACAGGTCATTTAAAACATGAAATTGTGTAGAAGACAAAGCTTTTACTATCCCTTCTTTTGGATGATATGAAACTCTTCACCCATCTCTCTCTGCAGCAGATCCACTGTTGGAAAGCTGTTAGTTATCTGCATCTGGGCTTGGATTTTCCCAGGTTCTTCCCTCTGTGGAGAAGGGGGCTCTTCTCTATGGAGAACTGTCCACATAGCTTGGACATGCCATCAACTTCACCTCTAAAAACAACCTCCTCTAAATGTAGCGGAGATCCCTACTGCTATCTCTGTACTGTGAACAGGGCACATAGTTAAACTTGGAAAATATTTCTTGAAAATTTTCCCATTAAAATTCGTCTTTATTTTTTTCTCCAATGGAGCCAGCAGTTGTTCAATAAGCATAGCATCAAACTTGGTGCAAAGGAGACTACAAATCTCTGCAAGTCATGGGAACGTGGCACCTGCCATGTACCAGAGCAAGATCTACCTGAATGTGTCCCTTCTCCCACACAGCTCCTGCCAATTCTGCAATATTGGTGCTGCAGTAGAGTTAAATTAATGTTAACTGTGTAGTTGTAATACCAGAAGCAGGCTGCAGTGCTTGGGCAGTCTGTATCTGCTCTAAAATCAGCTCAGGGAGCAAAGTGTCCAGCTCTACCTCTCAGTGGGTTGCAACCAGCACCCGGGCAAACCCAGTGCTAGTCCAATAAGTGGCACTGCAGTCACTTGTGTGCCCTGGTATAGGAAGAGATGACATGTTCCTGCATTTAGAGTAAAATGAAGTTTTGAGGGGGATTATCTGAAGCAAACTTCCCAACAGACCCTCAAGAGAATTGTTTCAATTCAGCTTTGGTTTTGTTGACTCTTCAGTCTCTTGAAAATAGATTAATGGATTTCCCATAGATCATCCCCTACCCTGGCCTCCCTCGTTTTTCTTTCCTTCAAACTTTCAGGAAAGGGAAGGGTACAGACTTGAGTATTATTACCTTCTCTGTCCTCTTATACAAACAAGGCATTGCAGGCAAATAGGAGCCAGGCTGGATCCCCTGTATTTACTTTCTTCATTTTTATATTGCCTTTTTTGTTTAAAAAAAAAAAAAAAAAAAGAAAAGAAAATCCAACTAAAAGAGGTGAAGCAGAAAAGCTTCTTTCAAAAATAATTAGCTAAAGTCTCTGCATCCATGTGAAAAGGAACAAAATCCAAAATCCTAAATCTGCAACAAAGAACTGCAAAGCCTACCTTGGAAAATTTGAAAGAAGGGAAACAAATGATCCAAGGCCATTTTTCTGTTATTGTTCTCAAAGGGGGAGATACCATCAAATTCCACACTAATCAGATTCTGCTCTTTGGCATTTGGTTGAGTCAGACCCAAGCAAAGTGGAACAGCTTTCTGGTTTGAGGTGGGCTGCACCTGACACTACTCTGCTGGGGAAAAGCAAAATAGGAGAATGACATAGTAATCAATGGGTTATTTAACAATAATGAGAGTTTTTCTATAAGCAGTAGGGGTCATATTTCCATTTTTGGAAGGATTGAAATATTGTATGCACCTGCAGACACTTGGTTTTAAGATGCAAAGCTAATTATCTTGCTGAGCTGGAGCCAAGAGATACTTTCCTAAGAGCTAGTTCAAGGTGTGCAGACTTGAACGGTTACTTTGCCTGAGACTGTTTTCTTCAAAGGAAAACAACCATCCTTGATTCCTGTTGGGGTTGACTCTTCCAGGCTTTAATACAGGCTTCCTGCCATGTTTTGAAATTTGAATATTCCCAGTGAAATGTAGCAGACTCTTCAAAGTGATGGAGTATTAAAGCTTGCTACAAGTAATTGTGATTTATGTATTTTTCACTTGTGCTTGCTTGACTTTTTGATAGCTCCAGTTCTTTATTTAGTTGCTAGAAACAAATTTGCTTAGATACTGTCTGTCTTTGCCAAGCAACATGTACTCATATTTACAAAATCACTTTTTGGGGAAAAATTTTATTCCTAGAGATATACAATTTTATTCTTAGAGATGATAAGGGCTTCTGTGTAATAATGTTGACATTTGATTAATTACACCTTTTTGGTGATTTTGTGAGAAGGAGCTAGAGAGGGGAAGGAGAGCCATATTTCATAATATTTTTATTTCATAAATTTAGCATTTGTACCTCTCTGAGAACAAAAGCATGCAGGATAATTTCTGATTTTCACTAAGATGGTCCCATCCTCTTCGCCTGTATAAAGGGAACAAATGCTACAAGTACAAAAGCAGATTTATTTCTTTACTTTCTGATCTGTTTTCTGAGACCAAACTCTACTTTGCTTTACTGATGCCAAAATTAATAGCAGTAGATAGTCCAGCATAAATCTTCTTGTGAAGACTAAGCTCTTCCATTGTTCCTCTCGTAAGACGTCTCTGAGGAGTCACTGTCATTCTTTGAAGTAAAATAAGTAAAAATTGAAGTTTTGATTCCATGAACAGAATCAAAGCGGATGTGTGGTACTAAGCAAAGCTGACTAATATTGTAAGGTAATGCCCTAGGATGTCTCAAACATCAGGAGCTGAGTTTATTCTGTGGATGATGTGTTGTTCAGTACAGCTAAGATATTTTACTGCAATACAGGAGATAAAGCAGGGTTGATTTTCCCATCAAGAATGTGCTTAACTGAGTCTCTGCCATCATGTGTAGCAGATTTTGAGGTGATGTGACAGTGATATCCATACTGTTGTATTTGGAATTACTCTGTTTACAGATTTTAGGTTTATGAAGCTTATGAAGCAGAATTTATATAAAACCAGACCTACAGACCTCTGTTTCCAATATTTTCACATTATATATACACTGAGGAATGCAAAAACTTAATTTAAACCAGTACAGGTGACTTCTCCTCAGTAGAAACTGGGCAGACAGTTGACTATCTCCTGCAAGAAGCTCTCCACAAGCCTTAAAATAGATCTCCTAGGTAGACTGGGAGATTTGGGGGTTCAAATGTGATGTGACAGAGGTTGCTCTCATGCCAAAGAACAGGTGGTTTTACTGAAAACATAGAAAGCAACCAAGATTTTGCAACAGTAAGTTCTCTTTCTGTATATGTTGGGTTACTGAGAAATAAGCTTGAGTGCCTTTTCTCTTCAGATTTATGTTAACTGTGATCCTCCCACTGATGCTGCGGATTATATACAGCAGATGCTGCTTAACTGATTGCTGCTTTGCAGCCTAGTTTTTTTGTTCAATTCAGATAGGAGTTGGTGCTATTGAAATGCTCACTGATGGTGTTTAAATCTCAGGCTTTCCTGACCTAAAACTACTGACTCTGCTCCTAAGACCCTCACTGTGCAGACCCACAGAACTGTCACTCTAAGCAACCAAATAGCTCTTTCTGCAGCAACTCTGCAAAATACTGAGTGATGTGATATGTCCATGAAGCTTGCAGAATATTATGATTTTTGAGTAGAATAAGAACTGATTTTTCCCATCTGATTAATGAAGTGGATTTGAAATGCACTTTTTACAAAATGACTGCGTAGAAATTTCTCGCCATCAGAATCCTGCTTTTGAGGAAAGGATGTTGCTTGTCTTAAACTGTGCACTCCTGTTCTGTTTGCAGCCTTCACCTCTGCTGGTAGAGGATACAGTCCCCTCCTGTTTTAGCAACAACTTGCCATTATTGCAAGCATAAAGGAAATGCTTATAAATTCTGAGCACCATAAACAGACTGCATCAAAGCCAATTGTCACCATCCTCCCATGAAAAAAAAAAAATTAAATAAATCACAAATGTTCCCTTTAGTTATCACTGCAAAAAATGCATGAAAATATTGCTTGCTACAGCTGACACGATGAGTGATGGTGGCCCATTGAAAAGATCGCTCACTTTCTCAAAATGCAAATACCTACAGACAAAACCTGAAAACAGCTAATGAGCAATTGTCCTTGGAAACAAATATAAGAGAGAAAACATTCCATTCTGTTCTCTTATATATTCTGAAGCACGACTTGATAATTCACCGAAGCCATCACTCACTATATGATTCATTAGATGTGCGAAAAATACTCAAAGCTGTCATACACAAGAAAAATGTACAAACTAGATATGCAGCTCTGGTGAATCTGCAGAAAGGTAGGAAAACAGACTTTAATGCTATTTAGAAAGTTCATAAAATGCTTTAAAAAAAGCACTTAAACACTTTCAGCACAGGAAAATCCCAGTTTAGCAAAAACTTCCATATACTACATGTCACAACATGTGTGCATGTTTAATTCTAATACATTTTTGGGTATTTTTGTCAAAAATGTTTTATTTAACCAAACACGAGGGGCTTTTTGGGTAGCTTTCAAGGTTCAAAAAACCCAGCAGCTTTGAAGCAGACTAATGAATGCTGGATAATGAACTAACCTAGTGCAAGCAACAACAGTTCAGGGTACATTTCTGTACTGAGTTAGATTAGACCACTGCTTAGAAGTAGAGTTGAAATAGATTTGAAACAAGGAAAATGGTCCAAGTGAGGGATTCTACATGAGTATATCTCTTTTTTTCTCTAATATGCACATCACCACAGACTGTTTCTTTTCCTGGCAGTATCTTTGCAGAGCTAAAAGGCTTTGTAGATTCATCTGATGTCCACATCATGCTATCAGATTAAAGGAAATAGGATATAGAGATAAAATACAGGAATGACTTCTACACTCGGTGAAAGCATTTTGTTTCATATCATTGTAAAGAGTCTTTTGATTACAGAGTAAGGATCTAATTTCATAAGCCTTTCATGTAAATAATTCAGTTCTAAGAAATCATGCCAGGCCTCTTTCTTTTTGATGCCTTGCAATATGTGCAGTAACAGCAAGCCTAACAAAGCGAAAGTTCTTGCGCTTCTGAAAGATGCTGATGACTCTCCAAGAATATTTATAACTTGCCGAATTGCCTGAGCCTATTAAGTGGCTGCATTGTTTGAACTTTTTACTTTCTTAATTGAGATTTGCACATTTCTGAGGAAACAGCTGAGCTGCTTGTGCTACAGCCATTTTTTAATTTTTTCCTTTGCTGCAAAATGGAAACCAAAAAGGCTTCCAGTTTTTCAGCAAAAGCTCATTCACATGGTGACACTGTGGGTATAGCCCTATAGCTCCTCTTTCAAAACATCTTTGGTACCATATATGTGTTAGCATGTATATCTCCCCTTAAAGGAAAGAAAGCCCTTACTAGTAGGGTGCATTTATACACCATCCGGAGCTGAAATATTCAGATTTAGATCAGCACCTGAACGATTTTACACAGCTCTTTTCGTGACAGCTTTCACAGGGCTGGGTCTTGTTCACTGTGAAACAAAACCGTCTGGGTTTGAAAGCTGCCATGAAACAGAATGTGTTTCTTCCCAACAGCTTTTCCTGCTGTTTACGCAATTATTTCCATACTACACACAGGTGAAATGCAAGTGAAAGATGAAAGGGTGCGTCTATACTTTGTGCTTTAGTTCGGGTTGGTGTCCTCATTTATCCCTCGTTGCTTTCCACCCACTGGTTATTATCACATCATTTCGTATCATATCAGTTTGTGGCTTCTAGAGCAGAAGTGGACCAGAGCCTTGGGGTCCTTTTCAGGCTGTGTCTCTGTGCTGTGAACAGGTCCTGCGAGCTGCCTGTCTCTGCTGCACCCTTCCAAAGCCCATGTGGGTGCCTGGCTGTAGCCTCAAGTCAGAGGGGCTGCTGAAATGATGGATGGTTTAAGCGGCTTTGCTTGACTCTGAGCTCAAAGAGAAGAGGAGGAACGATCCTACAGTGTGACATGAATCTTAGCCGGGAGGGAAGTCCTAAGACTCCAGCTGGGATGCCTCTGCCTTGTGCCTGTGTGTCTCTGAATTCTTAGACTCAGGAGAGCTATGAAAGCAAAACCAGGGGCTCAGACCCACATCACAAATAACCATGGAAAATAAGCACAAAGCTAACACTGAAACCATCAACTTCTTCCCCGATGCTCATTCTTACCAACTACACTTTGAATCAAAGACTGTCCTGTATGGCACCTGGAAGCTTCATTTGCTCTCATTTCTGTTGTTTGCATCATCTGATTCAGGATACAAGTCAGTCTTCGCCAACTCTTTTTTCCCTCTGCACCTATCTTTGCTGGAAAGAGATGCTCTGTCCTCTCTTGGGGACCCACCTGCCCACCTTCCTTTCATTATCTCATGCCATATATTTTCTGCTTAATGTTTTACGTGGACATTTGTTTGTTGTCACCTAGATTGTGCCTTAATACATGAAGCAAACCCCTCTGATTCTGACAGTCAGCTCCTGGGTGACAGAATTATCCTATGAAATACCTCTATTCTTTTGTCGCATGTTTTCTCAGGCAGGAGCTTCTTTGTTCTGTTCTGACACAGTGAATTCTTCTAGCAGAATCCTAATACAAGGATCTTGTTTTGATTTGCAAGTCTCAGAATTTGATTTTTCCCCTAGTGTTATATAGTTTTGCTTTCCCTAAGTTAACTATAGTGAATGCAGTACTTAAAATTCTAGCGAATGCATTCTCTCTATGTATATGAGAGGGAAACTCAGTACAATTGCATGCATAAAAAGACACTAGTGCTGCACATAAGAGCTTCAGAGTCTTTTTATTGATCTGAATACTGAGATGAACTCGCCTCAGTTATTCGAACAGAAAATAACTTCAGGCATGTTAACTCAGAGATGGGTGTATGCTCTGTATAACAGATTACCACAAATTAATATGTCTATTTTATGCAACTCTATTTTAATGATCATGAATGTTATTACCTTGTAATTACATGGTATTCTCTACATAGCTGACAGTTACTACAGCTGATAGGTGACTTGTGTACACAATCTGACTCGCACTCTGCAGTGAATCTAGATCATGTTTTATAGGACTTTGTGCAGAAAAGCTATTAAAAGAGCAAGCTAGAAAGCCTACAGGGGAAAACAACCTCTCTGCTGCTTTCGGAATGGCAAAATGGAAAATGGCTGGATCTTGCAGTCTTAGCTTGTATATGGAAATGCTGGGGCTTGTTGACTCTAGATAGTGTGTTGTGTTGTATTGTCTGGGGCTTGTTCATACAGGACGCTTCATAAATATTGTATGTACTTGGATAGGAAAATCTGCTCAAGGCAAAAGCTGGAGAAAATGTCCTGGTAGAGCTGGTAGGGAGGGAAGTTCAAGGGAAGAGCAGGTAGTCAGGTCAGAGCAGCGAGCCGAGGCAGCGGTGCGCCCGGCTGCCTGCCTGGATCCTCTTGCTCACTGGGTGCTTCTGAATTTGTGAGACTTGATCGGGAGGCAGCACAGCAGCTCTGTAACACCAAAACAACCTTCCTGTGCGTGTGGACGTAGCAGCTCTCATTACACACAAAGCAATCTAAAAAGCAATGAATTTTCAGGGGAACTGCCTCCAGCCACTTATTTGACCACAGCAAGAGTTGATTAGAGCGTGTGCTTGAGGTGAACAGAGGACTGTAATGTCAATAAGCTCCAGACCTAGTGAACTAAGTAAATAATAACCACAGCTGTAAGATGAGCTAAAACCCTCAAATCCTCAGTCTTTTGCTGCCTTATGAGGTGAACTATGTCCAGCCTCCCGCTCTCCCAAGGGGAAAAGATGATATATGTTATGAGAGGTCCTGTATGGAGGAGAGGGATAAATAGCCATGAAGAAGCCTAGAAGGATGAACTTTAAATCTAAGTGGTCAACAAGAATGTTTAAATAATGCAGTTTCTTCTTTTATTTTTTTTTTTTAATGGAGGCTTCTAGGCAGTATCAACACCGGTCTTTGCACTGTTGATGATATCTGAAGAAAATATGTATAGAGAGGGGTATATTTTAAAGTCTAGAGTGCTTGGTAGGGTAGTTCTCAGGTATTTGGTGTGTATAAAAGATCTTTTAGATCCCAGGTTCTTGAATAGTCTATGCATAAGCCAACAGGGGTTTTACTTTATGTCAGAAGAACACAGACGGATGCAGAGGATACAAGTACTCGGGGCACGCGGATGATTGATCTTTTTGCAAACTGTCCTGTTCATGGTTAGCTGTCTCACTGCTGCCTCATGTACTCAGATAATGATGAGATCTACTTTTTTTTTCCTCTTTATAGAAGTGGTGTATACTTTTGTGGCTGCTAACAATGAAATTTGCATTATAATATATGACTTCTCTAACCTTCTGCCTTTGGTTATGCTTTCTTGAGCATAATCAGGTTTCAAAAATCTCCTGGACATACAGTGTTTTCTTATGTTGGAAGATTTTATACCAGGAAAAAAAAAATCCCAAGGTAAAAGCTTAAGTTATACAGCATATAAAGATAATTAAATATACAAGGCTCCTGTTCCTTATATCTTCCTGGTTGGTGTATTGCTGCAGGTTTCATTGCTTGTGATCAAAGAATGAATACAAAGTTCAGATAGACACAAATAGGTCATCTTCCCTCGCCTGGCTCTATCAGTATTGTGCAGCTGTAGTTGAGGTTTGTGAGATCTTTACAAAAGTTCATTTCACATTCTGAACACAGACACATTTGTGTTGCTGAATCCTTTCCACATCCACTCGCCACACAAAAAGCCTGTGCTAAATTGAGTCCAGCTCGCAGCAACGCTTCTTCCAATAACCTTGGAATGCAGCTTGCATGGACAGAGGACACCAAGTCTTCAGGAGGGATACTTATTTAATACGTCTCTGCTTTTATATTAAAAGCCTAATTTTAATAAAACGCTCTTGGGCATTCTGTTTTAAGTAACTACTGCATTTTTATAGTCAGGTGCTTGTCTTTTATCTCACCATTTCTAGTACAATCTTAATTTATAGGTTTAAAATTCTTGCCTTCTGACTTTTGGCCATCTCTCTGTATAACGGATCTTTTCTGCTTAACAGCATGTTTACTGTCATGAAAATTAAACAGCTAAATCTTCACAGATTTTGTCATTCTTGGTTGTTTAATTACAATGCTTCTGGGATTTTATATCCTATTCTTTATCACTTTAATTCAGGCGTCATTCTGAGGAGAAATAGCAGCAGGGAGCCAAGAACTTTCTGTAAGATTTCATACTTCCACTCTCTTTTTTGGCTCTGAAAGGAAGGATGCTCTTGTAGGAGCACAAACTTGGTTTGTTAGTTTGTTTTTCCCTCAAGTTCTCTAGCAAATACAATGCAGCATCGTGGATGTCTGCTGAAAGAATCCTGTCCATTGGGTTCTCATTCTCTTTCATTTGATACAATATAGTGTGCTCCGTTCACCTTGCAAGAATTTCTTTTTTAATAACGGCCATGAAACAGCTCATACTCAGAGAGATTAATGGGCATAAGGCAATATTTGCTCTGGATTCCTCTCTGGGGCCACATAGCATCAGTCTTGCTTCCAAACAGAAACAGATAAATGCCCTTTTAAGCAAATCATGTGAAAGATGATTTACTCGTACTAGTTAGGGAAAGAATACAATGCAAGTAGAATGCAGTACTGTATAAAATTCCCATATGGGAAAAGGCAGGCAGAAAAATGCAATTAAAGTTTAATGTCCATGGAATATTTTCAGGGACTCATCTGCATCTAGCTTCATAGCGCCCTAGCTGCATATCGTTGTCAGAACATGCTCTATTACTGTAGCCATTAAAAAATATTTATTCTTACTCCTTTCATTTTTTTCTCTTGAATTTTGCCTGTCAGTAAGTTTTTATTTCCTTTTTTTCCCCCCTCTTGCTTCAGTTCCTTTCTAAGGAAGCATTCATATAAGCAACACAGCCTTCCTATCATCCTGTACCTCGAAATGCTGTGCACCCTCCTCTAGGAAACCTCTGCATATCTTTCCTCAGAAATCAGTTCTGCCAGTGCACAGCGAGGCTGGTGCTTCTTATCTAAATTACTTCCTAGTTCCACCTGGGGTTTGGATGCTTGAAGCAGAGAACTAGATCCCTAGCAGATGTAAATCAGCCTCCCAAATATTGATTTTAATTATGCAGTGTCTTCCTACGCTGGCTGATGATCCAGTCAGGAATATAATAGAAGGCTTGTGCCTTTCAAGGAACGTGCTATTTTTTATTCCCTGGAAGCATCCAGCTCTGTTGTGTGCATGGTTCTTCCAGCTGCAGTGTTGCACGGAGTAATGAGACTCTCCAAGAGCTGACACTCTAATACAAAAGAGTGCTTGCTGGCCAGGAAAGTTTCTTCCTGAATTAGCCTTCATTAGTGCAAGGATTTTTACTAAATACAGCTGTAAGCTACAAAATCTGTATTCACACAGCTTTAGGAGCAGCCTTTCTGCTGGCCGGTGTTGCTGAGGTTTGGATTGGGCTCTTCAAGCCTTGATGAAGACATGACAACTGATTCCTTAATACTTTTTTCTTAATGTTAAAAAAGCACTTTAAACTTGAACACAATTGAATAAGCAGATTGGTTCTGCATGCCTGCTCTGACATAGGGCAAGGGCACCAGCATCTTTTGTGTGACTTATGTACTAATTAAGCACATTTTCTCAGTAGTCTGAGACTGGAACTAACTTTCCTGGAAAACAGAAGGATCAAAAGCTACTTCTATTTTTATGCTAAGAGCAAAATATACCTGCTTCAGTTACCAAATCCAGTATACGTGCACAGGAGCTGACACTTGAAAGCACACAAATTACAGAGAAGCTTAAAAAAAAAGACCCACAGGAAAAAAGTGTGTGATTTACCATCTGAGAAGACAAAAGGGAGCAATGCATCAGAGAACTGCTGTTAAGCACAACCCTTGCATATGAAGGAAGGTCATTTGAGACAGCAGTGTATATAACATCAAAATGTATCAGCTAAAATTGTCCATAGGGTTGTAGGGTTTACAAGTGGAAAAATATATCTATATGAAACAGTAAATCTGCAGGTTTTATGTTGCGGACATAAGCAGTCAGACTATCCTGATCTAGAGTGAATAGATTTCTCTGCATCTGTGTGCGAGGTCTTTACCGAACTTCTGAGTGTGAATAAGTTAGGGGTTTTGACCCTTTAGCTCAGGAGCAGCAGAATTTGCGAGAAGCAAATCGCCAATGGGTTGGTAAAGACAATATCATGCTTTTCAGATACTCAACGTTAGTAAAAAGGTTCAAAATCTAGAGGCAATTTGTTCCCTCTGCTGCCAAGAAGTAACCGCTGCTGCAAAGGCAGGACCATATCCCCTGGATTTCTTTTGCTAGAACATTTCTCTTTTAAAACCACCCTGCCAAGAAGGGGATCAAAAACTCTAAAGAAAAGTTAGAACTTTTTCGGTGCCCAAAGGTTCACTCACACAAGGTCATATCTATATCTAAGCACTTTGCTGAACTTGCTCCTGCTATTAAGGATCTGGCAAGGGCTGTCTCATATTTTATGTATGAACTGTAAAATCCCTGGTTGATGTTGTATTATAAACACTAGCAATTATATTTAATGTTATGGTTGAAGACAGCAGTTACTACATCCCATTGCCCCAGCTGATGTGAACAATGAAGCTGGCCCTGTCCTGAGAAGTTTACGGTCTGTTAGCTGCATGTAGCAAGAGGATTGGCAAGCACATATCTACATATGTATATTTTTCTTCTTGGTTCCTGAAAAGATACCTGAACACAAACTGTATTTCATTTAAAACCATGTTCTAAGAAAGATGTATTACAACAAAGCTGAATCTGAGGGGAGAAATTAAGGGAGTAGGATGTTGCAAGGTGTGAGGAAACAAGAATATCCTTGCAAAGCTATAAAATCTTATTCACAAAGTGGACAATAATCAAAGACAGTCAAATAAGTACTTATAAATTTATATTAATTTAGATAGATGCACTGGAAATTACAATAAATTTGGTAGCTTCCACAACTAGTCTTCATGTGCTTTGTTCTATATGATCAAGTCTCTTGAGATGCCAGAAAAATGCTGCTTATTAAAGCCAAGGCTTAGAACAAGCAGGTGGGAGTCTTTAACAATTCCATAATACAAAAATTTTTGTTTTTCCTATTCCATTTGGAAAAGTCAGGAAATTCAAGTATGATAAAAACAAAAGTGAATTAATTTCATTTTAAAGGCTCAAAATGATTTTTGGTCAGGTTTGGGCATTGTCAAAGCTATAGCTAAAGTTGCAGTTTAATTTACAAACTGTATCAAAACCTTAAAAAACGAGGGTTCCGTGTTTAGAAACATTGTTTTTCTGTTATTCATTTATTTATTTATTTTGTTACATTGTTCTCAGAGTAGACCATTTTCAAATGCATGAAGCTAGGCCCATTTTGTGAAGGGAATCTCAATTAAAGCATCTCAATTAGTATTTTATTTTAGACCTTCAATTTCAGGTATTTTTTTTTCCACGGCTCTGTGACTGTTGCACCTCAATTTCTCTACAGTAGGCAATCTTTTTGGAGGCTGACCTCCCCGTATGGTTATTTCTTCAACAGACAATATACAAACAAAATACAGATTGTGAAGGATAAAATGAGACTCAGGATTCTTCTGTATAAGGTGATGAGTGCTTTAGTTCATAAGTCCACCATTACCCTCCCCGAGAGATCAAATTATTGGGTATAACACATCTTGATATATTGAATTTCAAATACCATACAGTGTGAGGAAAATCTCACATCCTCTCAAAATAGGAATGTCATCCTGTTGGCTTGACTTGATGCTCTGCCACTGTAGCATTTTGCTGCTTGCCTCAGGATCAGGAGCAGGTTCTCAGCATCTTGGGTGCACTTGGAAAACCACAAAAGTGATCTAAAAACTCCTGTCTGTGTGGTTTGGCAGTCAATAAATGACACAAGAGGTGAAGAAGAGGTGAGCTCTCTATGGGACTGTAGCTCACCAGGAGAATACTTTTATTTTCCCAGTGGATGTTCTCTGGAATTCCTGCCATCCTCACTATTTTACACAGCTGCCTCCATTACTATGCAGGATCTGTGCTCATAATCCATTGCTAAGCAACACTTAACAAAATTGGTCTTGCAGTAAGTAAGCTATGGAGCTTGAATAATACATTATTTCCTCTTTCTACTTATTATCAGTGCAAACCTGTGGCTGCCTTTTGAGTGCCACAATATTGAAAGTTTGTATTTGAAACACAAATTTTAATTAAGTCCATTTGGAGTAAGGATTGGATGTAAATTCATCGTTGACATGGTTTAATGTTAAAAGTAAGTATATTGCGAAAAATGTTCAACCCTCAGAGTATGGAAAAGCTTAAAAAACAAAAGGAATGCAAGACAAAGCAGCCATATCCCATTTGGAATTCAGATATGCTGAAGGCAATACCTTGTCAGCTACTGTGTGTATCTCTTAAGCCTCTCTGTTACTGTTTGTTTATATTCTGTATTAAGATCACACAACTGTGTGCATTTTTATGCTGAATACAGGAGTTTCTGATTCCCATACATGAATTTTATGTGCATAGGAAATAGGTTTGCCTCTCTGGAGCTTTTGGAATGGCTGCTGGGGATGGAATTCCTCCCCTGGAAGTGGCTAGAAATTGCCTGCTCTGTCTTCCAGTCCATTCCTCTGTCACCATGGGGTAGCTCCCTTGAGTATATTCACCAATGTCTTCATCATTCTGCTCTTGAGAGTGTCGAGCAAGGTGGCTTTCAGTGTCTCCTCTGAGAGTTCATTGCACAATCTATTAGATCTTAGTGTTAGACAGGATTTCTTTATACTCATTCTGTATTTATTAAGTCACAGTCCTCCCCGTGTCTCTCTCCTTCCCCAGCCTCTGTTGCACCATTGCATGAGGGAATGCAGAAAGTCAATGTTCTCTGACTTGTGAAGGTTTAGGTGTTGATAACTACATATATTGCTACCTTCAAGGCTCTCAACTCTCATGGAATGATGTCTTGAAAATCAAGCCCCAGAGCACACGAATTTATTGATTGTACTTTGTGTTTCATTTTGTAAGCTGGTTTTCTCACCTAAATATGAAATACAATTTTAAATCATATTCCTTGACAGGTTTCAAGTAAGATGCTAATTTGCTGACATCTCCTGAGAATTATTTCCTCCACTCTATTTGTCATCAGCAAAGATCAAATACCTATGACTAATCTAAGGAGCTCAGTCTCTTCCAAGAACTTTGCATTTAGGAAGCGTATGGGTTATTTAAATGAGTAGAGATTATAATCATTGTATCATTTTCCCGAGAGATTCTTTTGTAATATTAACACAGACATGAGATACATACACTTGTCTTGAGGAAATGTTGTTGTTTCCTACTAGTCTTCATCTGTGTAAAGTTTTTTTATTTCTTTATAATTCATTATCCTGATTCCTCCTTGTTTGGTATCTTCTACATAAGTCAGTATTGGGTTGTGTGCTCCTTTTACCAGGTAACAGCTGAAAGTGTTAGATAAAACAATCCTAATCTGTACTCATTTCTCACGAGGGAGTTCCTAGTGCTTGACTGAGCTATTTACTGCTCTTTCCTCAACCATTCATTTCTACCTGGCAAGACTTGTGACTCAGCTTTGGATTCTGCTTATCTGTTCTACCACAAACGCAGCAGGAAGAATATCCAGTCACAGCTTAAATCATACCATGAACTACTGCTTCCTCAAAGATATTTCCTTCACAGAAAGGAAACAACCCTTCTGACACAAAGACGTCTCCTCCTGCACTGCCACTGGATCAATTTCCACCTTGACAGATATCTTATATTTTGAGTTGTATGGGATTTATTAAGAAAAAACTTCCCAAACAGCCAAAAATGGAGGCCATTTACAAGACAAACCATAGTTTCAATTGGCCTTGGTCCAAGTGGCCACAATGGCACTTCCAGATATCCTCTGTAAAAACAAAATTCTCAGTGTGTTTGAATAATCATGTAAATAACTGAAAGAATTCTTCTATGAAGAGGTGCATGCAAACCCATATGCATTCGGATCAATGAATGCAAAATATCTCTTCATAGAAGAATTCTTTCAATGATGTAACTGCAGTGTATCTCAACTGCAAAAATAGCACTTCTTGAAAGAGCAGATTTTTTTTTATATTTTCTATTTCATACTGAGAAAAATACATTTCTGGTCTCTTACATGATCTTTGATCTTGCTTAGTTGTATTTTGTGTTTGCTCGACTCTATTTTTGTCAGGAATAAGCCAGGATGTAAAGATCTGGTCTTAACTATACACTTGTATTTTGGAAGGAATATAACAATTTGCAGTTACTCCTATTACAGGAAAATAAAATTGCCACTCTAGGCCAGAAAGGGTCAGGTTTTGGAGTCCTTATTTCCTTCCCCTTGGGATTACCCATTTCCCTTTCTGGGAAAATCCCTCTCTTTCTTGGAAATCCCTCTGGGATTTCACCATTTCCCTTTCTAGGATAGAGTGAGAGCTGTGGGATAAATCACAGACCCAAGCCTTGCTCCTGTGACTTTTCATCTGTGTCTGAAGCTTCTGCCTACCCAGGCAAACGCTTTTTCAGCTTTCTGTTGAATAAAATGTCAGCAAGTGCTGACCTTTGTTTTGCTAGTCCTACTCTTTAATTTCACATTGTGAAGTGTGGAAAAAACTCTAGTCTGTCTCGCACATTCTTTGTTCTCTTGACACTTTCTGCCAACAACATTTTGGACTAGAGATAATGGGAAATATTGGTCAGGAGTCTCAAGTTACATTTCTGATTGAGGGCTTAAAAATCACATGTACCAAACAATGTACTGAGCTCCTCAGGATTTGCATGATTTAGAAAAATAAATTATGATACGGGATTGTCTATTTAATTGCAGCATTTGCAAGGAGGCTGCTGAAGGGAACATAGAGCAATAAAACTAATATATAGTTGTTTCTAGCCACTGTTGTTAAATCCTTCTGTTGGAGAAGGCAGCAGAGGACAGGCAGTTCCTTTTATGTGCTCTTTTACTCAGTGTGGGCTCTATAGCTGACACAGGGGATAGTATTTACTAGCTCATACTCCATTTGAGGGCTGACTTTCCTTCTTAAGACTTTTCAATTTATAAAGTCATCTTTGTTTATATCTTAGCATGTTTTTTTTTTTTCTGAGAAGCCTGGGAAAATCAATATCTTGGTCCCTTGAATGGTCTAATAATCTCTATAAAATGAGCATACGGACTAGGAACACGCAGACCTGGCCTGTGCTAACAGTATCGGTTTCTTTCTTCAGGGCCACTTTCTTGTGGAGAATTTCAGCTGCAGTTTTGGGAACTTGCATCTGAGGTCAGACACACTGGAGTTCTGGAAAATGGATTTAGAAAAACATGGATATAATCAAGCTCTGCACTTTGCTCTGTTGCACGTCTGTCAAATGCTCCAGAGTGTGTACATGCAACCAACAATCCTATATTTGTAGATAGGGAAAAATAATTTTCTCAACAGTTGTTTGCTGTTGTTTTTTTCTTTTCTTCTTTTTTTTTTTCCTTCTTTTTGCCAGGCCCTCTGGCAATGGCAAAGTTGTTTATACTCATATTTCAGCCAACTTTAGGATCCCAAAGTACTTATGAAAGTTTTTGAAACTTTGACTAAAGTGAAAAATTCCTTCTCTATATGAGTATTTTGCTTCCAGATTTTTGCTGATATAGCAGTCCCCAGAGAAAGAGAACTGACTAGAAAATGCATAAATAACTTTGCTTGCTCTATCATGGTGTCCCAGACTTCTAAAGGGGCTATAGTTTGACATGACTGGCAATCCAGCGTACATTTGCCACATCACAATGGGGTTCAGATAGAACACTACCGTTCCCATGGTACTATTTCCTCCAACCCTATGGAAGTGGGAAGGGGAAGACTGTGTTCTGTGAGACGGACCATCTGGTTTCCAACTAGGCGAGCCAGTAATAAAGCTCTGTTTCCTAAAATCAGAATTGTCCACTTCAAATTCTGATGCCTGGCAAGTCAAAATCCATCTCTGTCAGACAACCTTCAGGTTTCAGAAGTCATATAAAAGCATAAGCAATCCTTGGTAATTAATTCATAAAATTCTCCAATCTCTGTGTTTATTCTGTCACTGGAGAATCTTCCTGGCTCCATTTGTTTCTCACAGATGTATTTTTTATGCTGCACTGAATCTGCTTAGTTTTATTTGGGGAGGGGTCTTTTAATGTTAGTGACATCCAAAGTTTCTTGGAGATTTTATATTTTGTTTTCCTCTCGGCCACCAAGAAAATCTTCATATTTGCTATGTCATCAAGCAATTGTTATGATTTCTGTGAAAGTCTTTGGAAGGATGGAAGAAGCTGAGCTTCACCCGGGAGGCATGCTGAATGTTCGCAAGTGAGGAATCACTGTCCTAGGCCAGGAAGGTTTCCAGAAGGCATCTACTCAATCCAGAAAGAGCTACGGATGTCGACTTGCCTACATTATATTTCGTTGCTCTCCCTGCAGACCCATGTCAGAGCCTGATGATGCACAATGAAAGATGTATCGTGTTTCAGACACTCTTGTCCCTTTGAGAAAAACATGTTCATGTTCAGTTGTTTCATGTTTCAGTCGGTTCCTTTCAATTTACTCATAAGGAAAAAGTTCCATTTTCCCCATCTTTAGGGAACAGTCTTCTTGCAAAAGAGCAATGAGGAAAGGAGAATTTTTTTAATTTATCTGCTAAGTAACATTCCTAGGGGTTCAATTATCTTTTTTTTTCCACATTTTCTGAAAACTCCTATTCCCAAAAGATATTCACATTATCTTCCTTACGTGTTTTGAATTCCTTTTTCTTTTTTTCCCTAGGGGCATCATCAAGAGCAGCAACGGCACAACGGGTACATTTTTTTTCTCCTTGCAGCATACGCAGTCCATAGCTGTTTTCCGGTTCACATCTGCAGCTTCTCCTGCTTCTGTTTTTGTATCTCTTTTTTTTTCTTTCTTTCTCTGCTAACATTCCTGTTTTGGGCATCCCATTGGCTTGAGCACCAGAATCCAACTTAAAATTAATACATCTCTGTTCCTCTCAAGAGGATAGTCCATTTATCTTCTGCCACGGTGTTGTTCACTGCTCCTCTGAAAAACTTTTCTGAGCTGCTAATGATGCTGTCATGGGTTTTGTTGTAGCACACGCTCTGCTCGGGCATGTGGAATTATATAATCTCTTGTCATTACTGCATTTCTTTCCCGGCATTAGCAGAATTTTGGGTCAAGTCTGTGGTATTGTGTGTCCCTCCTTGCATTAACTTTCTGTATGGGCTTTGATACTGAGATCTGTATATATTTTTGCTCTAGACCTCCTTTCTTGAAATAGAATTCTACTCCCTGTGGAATCAAAGCATGGCTATCTTCCATAAACTCCACTGCAGTGTGAATTTTGCTTGGCAGATTCTAATTGCTTTGTCTGAGATGAATTCTGGCTCTTCTGCAGTTTCCCTGCCAGGGTTTTGTTCCCATTCTCAATTGAGTTGGTCTCCTCCTTGATTTACTCCCCCCACAAACTTTGGAATTGCAACACCTTGGGTTGCATTAGAAGGTGGCCAATTTCTTTTCCTTTTATTTATTTTTTTTTCTTCTTCTTTTTTTTTTTGCTTGTTTGTTTGTTGCGTTTGTACTCTGTTGGAAACCACTTGGCTTTCATTCCTATGCAGAGCGAGGTGGTACTCAGATTTCTTTCATCCAGTTTCAAACTTGGCCAGAGTGAGCTGAAAACACATCAAGCCCTTCAACACTGGTTACTGTGAGAAATAAGGCTGCTGCCTGACTGCCTGTTTTCCTGTCTTTCTTTTTGCCAGTCTCCACACTGGCTCATACATGAAGTTCTGCACTCCACATTTCAGCAGACTTTCACGGTGGGTAGGGTATTTTGGTGCTTTATAAGTCCTGCCCCTAAGAGTATTGTTAGGTTTTGCAGTATATTTTTCTTTGTTTCTGTAATCCTGCTATAATATTCAGTAATTCAGTATCCCAAGGGCTAAAGGTGGCTGAGAATCAGGCAAGCAGAACCTACTGCCAGACCTGGGATGTATTATCTCTGCCTCCTCGATTGCCTATAGCCATCGTGGGTGCCAGCAGCCCCCGATGCTGCTCCCACCTTGCACCCGTTACTTCCCCTTCAGTTATTGCCATACCTAAAGCCTCTCAGTGGGGAATGTGTCAAGTAGCATTTGGCTCTCTGTATAGGTTTAAGTTATTGGAGAACAGAACCCTCAGCTTCCCTAGAGAACTTCAGTTTCAGGCATAGAATCTATTGGCAAGGAGAAAGAAAAGGGTTTCTCTGCATTATCTTAGAGATTTTAACACATTTTTAACATCATCCTCCATTAGAAAACATCAAAACCACAAGGAGTGTGAACACTTTATAAGTATGCAAACCAATACTGTTCCTCTGTGGCTCATCTTTATTGTTTTCATCTTTATACATCAATACTCTCTTTGTTTTATTTTCTTTAATGAAAAGAGGGTTTAGCGAGGAGCCAGAAGATTGTTTGATGCAATAAATCCCCAGTTCTTGTATTCACTCTACTCAGGAATTTTCAAAACTGATGTTAACTGTAGCTAATTGGGCTGATGCCAGACTTTGCCTCTGAAGTAGAAAGATATTTTGGGACTCTGACCATCAGGCAGCACTGATTCCAGACTGGCCAGGTAATCTCCAGGAAAGCTGATGGTTTTGTAAAGATTTTAGCATGTGTTTATCTCATATGTTAATCTACAATCTCTACTACCATCCAAACTTGAGAGGGGTTTTAGGCACTCTCTGTTAGGGCCCCTTGATAGGGGCAAACCTTGACTTTTACTTATTCAAAAAGACATCATGTTGTCTTGCTGGGATGAAATATTTCAGATTGCTGCTCTACAAAACTTCAGCCCGGTGTTTCATACCCTGTTCAGCAAGAAGCCAAAAGACAAATTTAATTCCAGTGACCTTTTCCATTTGCAAATGAAGGCTGCACAGGCAGAGTTAATTCTGGCATTAAATGTTGAGTGCTCTTTACTACAATATTTATGTTAACCATTTTTTTATGTGATGTAATTCATAGATAAAAGCCACTATAAAATTAGGTAGCAATATTATAAGATATTTTGTAAAACACTATAAAGTGTTTTTTATCATGATGAATACGACCACTAGAAAAAAAATGAAACCATTTGTCAAATATGCAGGGATTATTTGAAACTCCATCCATTTTACCTGCATTACTAAAAACAGTCTTGAATTTAATGAATGTTCTGATCTAACTTGATCAGAACACTGAGTCAGGTAGGTAAAGTCACTTGTTGATGTTAGTCTGCAGGTTCTGAGGGCAGCAATCACAAAGTCTAACTTTTACCCAGCGTGGCTCTTTTTGTAGGTTCTTGTGAACTCAACAACATCCTTCAGAAAACAATTCACAGTGACTAGGTTAGGCTTCTGCTCTGACACCCAATTCAGAAGAACCTGTTTCTTTCTACTGTTGAAATAAGAAATTGTGAAGCTTAGCCTGGGAGGCAAAAGTTAAGCTTTGTGAATACCTGTCTTCACCTGACCTTTCAGTTTTAAAAGACTTTGTCTTTGATGATATCTTTTTGTGAAAGTTAAGTCTTTTCATTTTTAAAAGTTTTTTTCCTTCTTTTTCTAGAGAACTGTAGGTAAGCTAGTTTACCAAGGAGGAAAAAATATGGTCCTGAAATCTATCTCCCAAGTGCTGTTTATTTTGTCTTTACAAGCATCTCCACTCTAAGTCGTGATCACCTTTCACTTTGGCCAACACTTGACAATATTTCAGTTTTCTTTAATTAGGGTATTATAGCTAAAACCTGCCAGTGAATGGATTGCAAAACACATTGTAGGATCTTTCCATGTCCATGGATGTTTGTCTTGCACTGAAATCACTGAGGTTGCATTAAGTGCTTTAGAAGGATCAAAGAAGCTGCAATAGCCGTAGAGTAGTTGATGCCACTTTCCCTGGCAGAATTCCATGATTTTCCTACCATATAACAGACTTTAGTACTTCTAATTATAATTCTTGAGCAAATTCCTGCAAAACCCCAGACACTGTAGCAATAAAGCATGGCTGTATTATACAGAGAAGACACCAAAAGCAGATGTAGTGAATAAGGAGGTCAAATCAGAACCTGTAACTGTAGTATTTTTAGAGAAGAACTACAGCCTATTGTAAAATGGACAACTTTGTATAAGCCAACAATTACGTTTTGCAGAGGTTAAATCAGTTTTTCTGCACAATTGCCCAGCAGAGCTAGCAAAGGTGAATCTGTAGTCATGAGTCACAGGAGCAAGTAAAACTCTTCTTTCTACTCAAAAGATACAACAGTGTATGGAAGAGACAAAGAGTTGTTAAATAAAGGTCTGTATTACTTCATGCACCTTTTTAGTGATGTATTTTTAAGCCCAGTTCAATTCTAAGAACAGAATTTTCCTAATCCAGTAGTGAAGGACTCTATATTGTACAGAAATGTACTCTAAGCATTTTTAAGGATTTTCTTTCTTAAGTGAATATTTTAAAAATAGAGAGTGTAATTGTGCCTCAAAAGAGGAGAGGAAAGAAATCACTAAAAGTCCACAGATTTTTAAGGCTCTGCAATAAAGCCTGAGGCCACTGCCTGGGGTTGCATAGGAGGCAGTCGAGGGATGACAGAGCGAGTCTTGCTGCCCTACGAGTGCGATTGGGGGAAGCAGAGCCCTTTCTGTTACACTTTTGGGCTATTGCTACTGGCTTTACCAGCCTACCTCATGGGATTGCACCTTAATCTCATTTTTCCGTGTTGTGACTTGGAAAAACATAATCATATTGTTTTTTTACATGTCCCATATGTCACATCATAGCCATTGGGTACACAGGTACCCTTAAGCTGGAAACAAAATAAAAAACAGATTTAAACTTTTTGTTTGTTCTTCTAACTTGGAACAAAAGATTTTTTTTTTACCTCCAAAATGTAGAATAGTTGAGTCATCTATAGAGAGATCCCTCCCATATCTTGGATCGTAAACTAGAAATAATTATAGTATTGCCCAGTGATTAAAAAAAAACAACTGACAAAGGTGTTTCACTTCTAGTCATGAATGACAAACAGCATGGAGGTGAAACACTACAGCTGCTGAATGACAGAGATTGTTGTCAGGATTAAGCAAGAAGCCTGTATTTTACCTGCTCAAGAAAGATTAGCCATGTTTTGCACAGGAGATTATGAGGTAATTAAATAAATGAAGACACTTTTCTGACACAATGTCATTCAGGTGTTTGACTGGCAAGCCTATCAGCCTGTTCCATACTAAGTGCAGTTGACTGCTAATGTTGCTGAAGGGCTGGATTTGCCAAGCTGTGCTAACGCATGGGTTTCATGTAGATGAACATTAGTTTGTTCATTAGTTCGTAGATTGCCCTATCGTGGGGTAAAATACCCACAGGTTTTGGTGGAACCAATGTGCCACTGCTTTTTATTAGCTTGATCCAATCATTCACAAGTTGAAGAAACGGCTGAATGGAGATCATTCAGTCTTGACCTCCACCGGGTCAAGAAAACACTAGTGTATCTACATAAAACTAGTAAGCAACCATGTAGTCCCTTGAGTTTAGAAAGGTTCAGCAGATTATTTAGCAGATAAATGTGGTTTGTGTATGCCGGGGCTGAAAGGCAGCAATGTCTGGAGCGGAAGGCACGAGTCGAGTGAAGCTGTGTATGGCGGAACAGCAGAGAATCACGCGAACGTTCACGGGGGAAACCTCTTACCCACGAGACCGAAGATGGTGCAAGATGTTTAATGGCTGTGCAGAGAAGACAAATTCTCTGCTGTTAAAAGCCTTATGGAAAAGGCCGTACAGAATAAACTGCACAGTACTCTCAATCTAAGGAAAAGGCTTGTTTTCACCCTGCCAGGAGGAAGTTATATAAACCTCATCTGTCACCGACACTAACAGTTTTATAGGAATGCCTGTGTGCAAGAGAGATGTTGGAGAGGGATCCTCATCCTGGACCAACATCAGGAGAACAGTATAGTCTGGGATGGCAGTGAAGGTGGAGCAAGGTGCCTGTATCTGGATTTACATCCAAATATACCGGACTTTATTTGTCTTTCTTCTATTTGTTGCTTTTATTGGGCTTTTATTGGGCTATATCTAGCCCTCCTGTAGGCATCTAACTACTATTAGGTTCTTCAAGAGGAGAATGCAATATGTGATAATTATGGAGGCATATGTTCTTTCTTTGCTGTTAAAATTAATAAACCTTGTTTTTCTTCCAGTCTCAAAGACTTTTACGGTGGCTACATGATAGTTAGGAACTGAATTTAAACATTGGAGCTAGGAACAGAACTGCAGACCCACAAGTGGGAAAATGCCCAGCCCTGCTCTCCATCTCATTTGATTAGGGAGATCTTTCTCCTCTTTTTAAAGAAGTTTCTCCTTTCCTCTGAATTCCTAGGAAAATATGTAGCTCCCCATATCTATGTGCCTTCTCCCTATTTTTAAAAGCAGATATGCCTTCCCCTACGCTCCTCTGAAGGCTGGGGCAGTGAAAGAGCCTCTGTTCTTTCTTCTTCATGCAGGAATCTCTTCATGGTGCAGTGTGTTGACCAGCAGAAAGGAGCTCTTCAAAGGAAATCAGCTTCCCTGATGTTGAAATCTCATTATTGCCAGACACTGCCGAACCACTGACGGGGGGCAGCCATAATCTGCCCAGTCCTCATAAAAACTGTTTTTTTTTTTTTTTTGCTAACTTCATGTTCATGTCTGTGGAACAATGTAAAGGATAGCAGTGGCTAACAGATCTCTACCAGAAACACCTCAGTCTTCTTCAGAGCCCACTTTTCCCTGCCGTCCCGGCCCTGCTGCCACCCCGAGGAGCACCCTATGCACCACAGCAAAACCACCCCTGACTTTTTGAGACCAGAGCAGCTGTGACCTTGCTGCCCAGGCCGCTGCCATCTCCCTTCACAGGACCAGGCTGCCTTTCCTCAGCGGGAGAGTGAGGCCCGGCAGCCACACATGCCCGGGAGTTACAAATTTTGCCCTGAGAGCGGAGGAAGCGACGGCACCTGCCAGTTAAAGCCCGATTTTCCCTCAGTCGTTCAACTGAAACGCGTCGGTTCCGCTCAGGGACCGCCACAGCGACCGTTGGAGCGAGTGACCGTTACAGCGCGCGACCGTTACGGGGACCGTTACGGAGACCGTTAGCCCCGCCCCTCCCCTCCTCAAGCGCGCCCCGCCCCGTGGCGGCGCCGCCGCGGGGCAGCAGGGGGCGCCCAAGGGCCGGCCCGGCGCGGAG